>PVKS010054175.1:0-10156 GCA_004027875.1 Aplodontia rufa
CTCCTTGCATGAGAATCAAATCAAAATGGATGAAGGAGCTAGAGAGTAAACCAGCTACCTTGAAATTGATGGAAGACAAATTAGGTCCAACACTTTAGCATTTGGCAGTAGGCAAAGACTTTCTCAACATGTCTCCAAAACTGAAGGACGTAAAGTCAAAAATCAGTGAATGGGATGCCATTAAGCTAAAAGCTTTTGTGCTGCCAAGGAAACAATCAAAAGAGTCAAGAGGTTTCCTATGGAAATGGAGATAATCATGGGCTATGATTCCTCAACAGGGGTCTCATATCCAGAATCTACAAAATCCTCAAAAATCTCAGTTACAAAAACACTAACAGCCCAATTAATAAATAGGCCAAAGAGCTAAATAGAAACTTCTCAACAGAGGACATTGATCAAGCCAATGAATACATGAGAAAGTGCTCTAAATCACTAGTAATCAGGGAAATGCAAATACAAACTACATTAATATATCACCTCATGCCAGTCAGAATGGCAAAAGTGAAGAAGATGAACAATAATAGACCCTGGAAGGGCTGTGGAATGATAGGGACACTAACATACTTTTGGTGGAGCTGCAGAGTGGTACAGCCCCTCTGGAAAGCAGTGTGGACAATCCTCAAAAAATTAGGGATGAGCCCACCATATAATCCTGCTATTCCTCTCCTGGGTATCATTTCAGGGATTTAGCATCAGCACATTATAGTGACACAGCAATATCTATGTTCATAGCTGCTCAATTTAGTATTGCTACACTATGGGAACAACCCAGATGTTCCTCAGTGGATCCAAAAACTGTGGTACATATATACCATGAAATTTTACACAGCAATTATAAACAATGATATTGCAGCCTTTGAAGGTAAATGGATGGCTATGGAAGAAATTATGCTGAGTGAAATCAGCACAACCCAGAGAACCAAGGGTTGAATGTCTTCACTCATCTGTGGAGGCTGGAACTGTACTCTGGCCATTGAGAGATGTGGTCTATTATCAGGTGTTAAATTCAGATATCATTAATGTTACACAACCTAATAATTTTTTTTAGAGATGTTGTTGAAGGGGAAGGGAAGGATAATGGTGTGCAATTGGGGGGCATTCGTGGGGGTAAGTCTTATCTTCAGAATCTTTATACATTTCATATTATTTTGTTAAAAACTTATACAATTGTTCAGCAAATAAATTTCTCAATGAAAATAGGAAAAAAAAATCCCTAAGAATAACCCAAGAGGAAACTTGACTGTCCTCAAATAGATTAGATTTCAAAAAATTTGAATAATATTGACTACCTAGTTTTGAAAACCCTGCAGGTATGTATAAACAGAAATGTATATAATAATGGAGTAAGGAAAAGTAGACATGATTATGAATCATTTAAACCTCACATATTATTTATGTATATTTTGATTGGTTAGCACTTTTATTCTACTTTATAATTTACAGTGAAAATTATACACTTGCTATTAATGAACAGATAGTATATGACACAGACTACCAAACTTTTACACAACAGAGTCTTTATAAGACTCTAAACTATCCTTATCCATTTTTGGTTCTTACTAGTACAGGAGCACATACATACCACCACACACACAAAAAAGCAAAATTCTTATTTCAATTAACCACTGTGCTTTCTATAAGTCATCTGCAGATATTAAAATCAGACAAACATCTACCCTATACTTTTTCCATATTTTCATTAATTTGCCTCAACAAATACCCACAGATATTAATTTGATTTTAATTTACTGATATATATATATAAACTATGATTTAATGATAAATTTTAGGTTTAATAGAACTGCGGAAGCAGTAATGATGTGTACATATGTGTGTGGTGCTTAAATATCATATTCAAGTACGTAGTCACCACAGTCATTCTCCTTCCAAGAGTTATGGCTCTTCCCTTCCTGCTTGCATTGAATCAATGTCATCTCGAGGGAAACTAATGAGTCATATACAATTTTTCTACGGCAAGTATAAATTGGGATTTTGGAGTACCTGGGATGTTTTATATATATTTTAAAAATATTTTAAATTATTTTAAAGAGAGAGGGACAGTGAGAGTGAGAGGAAGAATCACTTTTATTCAGTTTTTCATGTGGCTTCCATTCCACAGACACTTAGCCATTTATGTGGTGCTGAGAAAGGAGATTGAGTGAAGTATGCTACACACATATAATAATATTGCATATTATATCTAATTATTGTGTATGTTTATAATGCACAGAAAAACTTTAAATAACTATAGTGAAAAGATAAAAGTCACTAATTAGGTTTTGTATTTGTATGGAATAAGTTCTAAATTCATTTTATCATATGCTAAACTGCACCTATTTACAAAGCTTCATTGATGCAATCAAAATGGGGTCTCAAATAATTGCTACATCTCTGTGTCCCACTAAACCAACACAGCAATAACTCTAAGGTATAAAGCAAATAAAGAGAATAAAGACAGGAGAGGTGGTCCAACAGTAGTACAGGTTTATTCAGGACAAACCTGTAGATGGTCACTCAGTGAAGACTGAGATCTGCCATCCACTTGCAGCCTAGGGAGATAGAGGGGAATGAGGGAGTGGGGGGATTTATGTGGATAGGTCATTGCTAGAGATTTTCAGGGAAGGGTCCTTTTGGTCATCACCTCTGTTCTTTGAGGTGGTCATTATTCCATCTTGAACTGGGTGTTTTTCAGGATTTGTATCTTCTCCTTTCTTTGTAGGATGATGGAGAAACATTTGGGGTTTCTTTTAATGAAAATGGAGTATTGCCTGGGGTTCCCTGTCAGGTTAAGTCAGTGACTGAAGTGATTCTTATTCCAATATGAAGCATATGTTTCAAAAATGGTGTTAATTGTTTCAAATTCTACCTAAAAATTACATTATAAGAATGGAGCGAGGAATGAAGGGAGGGAAAGGGGAAGTATTATAAATAGAATTGAAGCAAACTATGTTCCATGCTTGCATACTTATGTTGAAATGTAACACAATGTCATACATAAATTAAATGAGATAATTAAAAGCTACTAAATATGTAATGACACTATTAAATATTTCATTTATTATAGACTTCCATTTAACTATGATATACCTTGACTAGATAAAATAGGAACTCGGAAACTCTCAGTGGAAATGGATAATATGACTTTCAATATAAGACAATATTTTCAGGACTGAAACCCACTACTCTTTAAGACCTAATTAACAAAGGGGTGATTATACTTCCCTTCCTCTGTCTGACATCCAAATTTTGCCCATTCAAAACCTAGAAAAGGTGCCATTTCATGGAAGATTATGACAATTGTAATACTTTAATTTATACAGTAGGTTCCTCCATACAAATATGCAACATCATTGACATTACTGATTCATTTTATAAGAAATGAGTACATATTTTTTTCTTTATCAGATTTGGTTATATGTTTCATTCAGTGTCTTTTGAACAAATTACTCTGTCTTTGCCTTTACCTCAAAAACATAAAATGCCTGTTTGGGGTAAATTACAGGTGAACCCAGTAGGAAACCCAATAACTTTGAACACATTATTTTTCGTTAAACTTCCTGCAGGAGTACAGTTATGAAATTAAATTGGTGACATCCTGCAGAAAACATTTTGTCACATTCATTAAGAATATGTGCTTTCCTGGCATGTGCAAGTACATGGGTCAAACCCCCACACCCATGTACACAACTAAGTGTTAGAGCAATGAAAGCTATGTGAAAAACTCAATAAAAATGGATTCTCTCTGATTCTCTCTCAATGTCCTTCTTGCTTAAAAAAAAAAAACAAAACAACGAATATGTCAGTCAGATACTGTGGCATATGACTGCTATCCCAGTGCCTGAGGAGGCTGAGGCAGGAGGACCACAAGTTCAAAGTCATCCTCAGCAACTTAGTGAGGCCCTGAGTAACTTATTGAGGCCCTGTTTCAAAATAAAAATAAAAAGAGCTGGGATGTGGCTTGGTGTTTTGGTGCTACTGGGATTAATCCCTGGTACAGCCCCCACCTCCACAAAACAGAAAAGAAAGGACATACTAGTCTAAAACCCTTTATTTTGTGGTAAGGTGACAAATTATGCCTGATTTACAAACTTGAATATCGCTAATGCTGCTACTTTATAAATTTCTCAACTTTTATAAATATGCCCTGCTCACTACAAATCTACCCTAGAATCTCTAAGAATTAAAATCATACACACTTCCCACTGTGATTTCCAACTACTCTTTACTCTGGAAGTTTGAAACAATTTTTTTATTCTTCTTGGAATCTTTGGATAAATGACAATATACATAAATCTCCCAAATTATGAGGAAGACAAAATATATGTATGCAGATGGAAGGAGGAAGGGAAAGGAGGAAAGGGAAAGTACTGTGTTCTGAATTAGAACAAATTACATTTCATGCTTTCAAAATTATTTCAGAATAAGCTCTAAGATTATCTATGACATTATCCAGGCTGTAGTGAGGCCTACAATGCACCCCTGATCAAAAAAGATTATATCTACTCTCAAGTAGATTCAGTGAATATATTTTTATTGAGAAATTTATTTGTTTAACAATCATACACATTTTAACAATATAATATATAATGTATGTAGATTCTGAAAATTGGATTTACCCCCAAGAGTGCCCCCTCAATTACCCACCCTTATCCCACCCTTCCCCTTCCCACAACATCTCTAAAAAAAGTATTAGATTGTATAACATTAACGATATCTGGATTTAACACCTGATAATAGACCACCTCTCTCAATGGCCAGGGTACAGTTCCAGCCTCCACAGATCAGTGAAGACATTCGACCCTTGGTTCTCTGGGTTCTACTGATTTCACTCAGCACAATTTCTTCCATAGTCATCCATTTACCTTCAAAGGCTGCAATATCATTTTTTATAATTGCTGTATAAAATTCCATGGTGTATATGTACCACAGGTTTTGGAACCATTCATCCAGTGAGGGACATCAGGGTTGTTTCCATGATTTAGCTATTGTAAATTGAGCTGCTATGAACATAGGTATTGACATGTCACTATAATGTCAGTGAATATATTTTGAAGCCAACTATGAACCCAGCACTTATCAAGAAATAACCCTCACAAGATGATCTTCATGTGCTGAGGACAATTGACTCGCAGCACATTGCTGTTTTGGGAGACCAGGAACCTCAGTTGGGAGACCACAATAACATGCTCTGATATGTGAATTCTCACCATGCTGGACAGGATCCAATCCTCATTTCTGTTTCTAGTTGAACTTCATTTTCTTTTATTGGCACAGAAGCTCTTTTCAAAACCTTCTCATTATGTTTTTGACCTTTGAAGATTTCCTAGGTTAATACTCATTGTATAGATATACTCATATTTGATTTAATAAAATATAATGAATATGCTGATCTATCTGAAATAACTATTAGTCATTAATTTGGGAAGCAACTCATCAATATTAGTTTTTATTCTCTCAAATTTTATAAGGAGAATGTGATGAAAGTTATCTAGCCCATAAACTGGTAGCTTATGACAAAATTATTCTTGGCATTGACACAGGCAAGTTTGTTCTCTTCAAATCTGGAGATGAATACTAGCACATGATCATCAGGAAGTCAACTAATGACTCAGAACCTGAATGCTATCTCTCATTGAAAGAGGTAGTCAACCATTTGTAATTATCCCTACAGACACTGCCCTGAATTAGACAATTGTAACTCTATTCAAAGACTACAGATGACACCTATATCTTTAGAAAAATTATGCAGTTTTTACTTCCTTTTGGGTGTTACATCCTTAATAAGGCATAAATGTGACAGCTATTCTCATGGTGCAGGCACAACTACTTGTATTTTTATACCTACCTTTATTCTCTATACATATTTTATGTGACCCATTTTTGAACATATATATATATATATATATATATATTATTTTTTACAAAAATGAACTGTCTAGTGGTGGGCTGTGTGATTTGCTGAACTGATTCAGTAAATGTACATTGAGTTCTCACAGAGTGCAAGAGTGCAAGGCACCGTGCTAAGTGCTGAGCACACTGGCTCTAATGGAAGATGAAATTTCATGAGGCATCACATCACCAAAGAGGGCAAGGACTATCCTAATCACACACGTGGATGGTTCCCATTTACTCAAGGAAGAGAATATTGAACCCCTGTATTGTTCTGGTCTTACGTCTCAAATTTTCCCATCATTTTACAGAACCTCCTTTTGACTGTGCTATGTGTTTTGGGAGGGGAAACCAACAGTGCTGGGGATGGGCATAATCTTGCTCATGGTTCTTCAACAGATCCTTCTGATTACAGGGTGAGAAACTTGTAGCACACCACAAAGAAGATACATTTAAGACTCTTAAGCACACCCAAATTCCAAGCAGAGCTTCCCACAGCTGAAAGTTCCAAACTGCCAAGGACCGCTAAGGCAGATTCCAGTTCAATTTGAAAAATATTTCCATTATCATAAGAGGAGTTCACAAATGCAGCTGGGAAGGCAAGGACCAGTGGAAGCATCTTACCTGAATGAAACAGCAATGTGAATCTGAAGAGAATGAAGAAAATTGTTACAAGTAGGGAGCTCCCAGAATACCTGGTTTCCATGGCAGCCTGAATCCATTCCCAGCAGCAACAAAGAGCAATAATCTACACTAATACAGATAACTGCTACTCAGAGCAGATGCCTGTAGACTGTTGTCCATGGAGAAAAATGCATGTGCATTACCAAAGGCCTGTATTTAGGCAGGGGATACAAATACAGCACCTCATGCTACCTGAGCACCAGGACTTGAGGGAATATCTGGCATTTCTTAGGTCCTCCCACTAGCCTTCTTACATAGTCTAGTGGTGCTCTTTTGGATATCTCTATTTAAATATGAATATTAATAGCTTCATGTTTCATATTGTAGTCTGACATGTCTACTAAATACTTGCCAGTACACAGTTTTAAGAGGTTCCCTACTTGTCTGTTATCTTTCATACTGACTTCCCTAAATACATTGACAGAATATTCATTCTTGCTGCCAGGCTGCAGTGAAACAGGTGAATTTAGCATGGTTAATTCCAAGTGCTTTATTTTAAACTCACATAAATTATGTATAATAAATATTTCAGTCAACAAATGCATTGCTAATTATCAAAATAGAAAATGCTTTCAATAGCCAAGCATAATGGTGCACAGCTGTTATGTAACAGTTCAGGAGTATGAGGCAGGAAAATGGCAATTTGAAAGCAAACCTCAGCAATGTAGTGAGGCCCTTAGAAAATTAGTGAGACACTGTCTCTAATTTTAAAAAAGAGCAGGGGATGTGACTCAGTAGTTAAGCACCTCTAGATACAATCCTTATATGATGTGATACACACACACACATGCACATGCACAAACACACTAAGGCTCCTGACTCAGAAATATGGCCATGATATGTACAGTGATCAGGGTGTCCTTTGGAAGAATCCCAGTGTCCCAAAATATTCCCTCTAGGCCTTGCATGGGCCTTGTGATGTGGGAATAAATCTTTGGGATTTATATTCACTTAATAGAATACTTGACCCCTGACCACATCTGTTTCTGACTTTGCTGGCCAAGTTTATCTGTTGTGTCACAAAAAGAGATTCTTGCATTATATCAATGTGCTGGAGCTGACAATCCAGGACTAGAAGATGGATAGGCCCATAGGCCATGAGTATCCATTAGTTTTATACTCAGGTTCTCTAAGAAATCTCTAAATGTTTAGGACTGAAGGTGTGACCAGGCTGTGAGAAAAATGGACCTGGACCTGGAAAGCCATCTGTGTTGCAGGCACAGTGTCCAAGAGCTCATAGGCTACACACTACTGGCACAATTTCTGAAATATCCAGGGTGAACTGGATTGTGTTCAGCCTGACCTGATTAAGAGAAGCTCAGCTACAGCTTGGAATGCAGAGGCCATGTGAACTGCTTTGCCCAAAATGAAATAATGCAAAGATGGGAAATCTTGATGCAGAAGCCATGTGAAGTACTTTCCCCTCATGAAATAACAATGCAAAGATGGGGAGAATTGAGGAAAATATTTCAAATGGAAAATGAGGAGCCATGGCATAGCTAGTTACAATGACAGCCTGAGGGCTTTCCTAGTAAAGAGAAAGCTGAAGAATTCACAGAAATAAGGAGAACCACCTTTGTTTTGAGAGTAGGTATGCATGGACTATTGGTGGTGGTGGAAATGCAGTATTCATTCCCCAAACCCCACCTGCACTCTAGAAAACACACAAGACATTACTTTACAGCTAGTTTTAGCTTCTCAGGTGATACCAGGCATGCCTAGGTTCCTCATACTGAAATCTTAGCCTTGTGTCTAAATAGCTACATGTAACCAGGATGAGATATTAAGGAAATATCCATAGCACAATCATGTACATATTCAGTTTTCAAATGATATCCTGAACTCTGCTCTGTGACTGTTCACCAATACAAAGTGTGAAAGATGTGCTCTACTTTGTCAGTTGTCAGTCACACTAACATAAAAGAAAGATCTCTGGAGAATATGATTCTTCTGCTAGGTTGCAAGCAATACAAAAGCTAAATAAACCCTAGTGTTTCTGTGTATTTTTGTGAAACTTTGAAACTCTAGGAAAGAAATGTTTTAGGCTAAAGAACTTGAAAAATCTCTGCCACTCATGTACCTGAGAGAAGCTTGGCCAGTAGTACCAGAGAAGGGCTGAGTGCCTCACAAGGTTGTCTTCCCCATGTCCAGGAGCTGCACTGAGCACAGGAATAATGAGAATTAAGAGACAATTCAAGAGCCTTGAGGGTTCAGATCATTTCAACAGATGCCAATGCCTACAGGGATTTTCTTTAGTCGGGGAACATTTTATAAATGGGATGGATCTCCATGTGTAAGTACTGAGAAGGTTGGGAAGCATTAACCATCTGGTCACTGTGGATAGCATGATGTATGTTCTGTAATGTAAATAGTGTTGTGTGAAGCATTTTGGTAATCTGTTACAATACAATGTCAAGCACCATAACAGCTTCCCCTTATAAGTATATTTTATATCAAAAAATGCAAAACACATTTTATATTCCCTGTTCAGAAATATGAACTTTCCCCCAGAAAATATGAACTTTTATTTTACAGTCTTTCATTGTGTTAGGCATCAAACAGTTTTACATAAGGTTTCTGTGAGCTCAGCAAAATGAAGGAAAATCATGTTATATGTTTCTAAGAAATATTTGTATGTATGCATATGTGGATATATCCAATTTTCTCTTCAAATGTGTTTTATAAATCACTGCTTACACAGCCTATCCATGTGTATGTGAGGACTAGTGGGGAGGTATGTGTATATTTTTTTGTTTTTGTTGTAGGTCCTCCAAGGTACACTAATATCATATTTTCTGTCATTGTTCCTTTATTATTCTAAAGACCATTACACTTCTTCAGTATACACTGCCATATCTTGTTTATATAAAATAATTGCCATGTAACCTTGATTCTAAAGATACATTTTGTAAAAATGAGTCATTCTTAAATGAAAAGGTATTGTGAATATTGGCTAAAAAGAAATCATTCTTTAAATAAGAAAGCACATACAGTAGCTGAATGTTATGAATATACCCCTAAAAACATATTTGATGTGACATGCACAAGCTCATTATGGGTCTTGGCTAAAAGTAGGCTTTGAGATATACATCCATTAGTGTTTCCCTAAAAGTCTCCAATACTTTATTCCAGGTCTTTGGGGTAGCCTGGCTTTATGGGAACAAATCAGGGACTATCTTATAGCTAAAAGAGTCTGGGAGCCCTGACAACATGTGTTTTTTTTTTAATATTTTTATTAGGATATAGAAATACAGTTGAGGGAGAAACATTATCAAAACATTGTCAATCGGTGGATATAAACTTTGTTATTGAGGGGAAAAACCAGATCATGGATATCCACCTTGAATTTTACCTTTTGCATTTTCCCCCAGAAGAGCTCATGCATTGAATGGATAGTTTGTGGAGGAATGATATCGGCTTCTGGGATGGTTCCCCCCTCTTCCCACTTTCCAGTCTCCTATGAGTTCTTCATATACCCTCCCCTTCCCCATCCCCCTCCCTACACCTCTGAGAATCTGATAGAGCCATCCCCCTAATGTTCAGACAGTCATTCAATTTGCAGTTTTGCTAGGTTAGCCGTTAG
>PVKS010054176.1:0-10139 GCA_004027875.1 Aplodontia rufa
TCTCTCTCTCTCACACACACACACACACACACACGCACACACCAGCCTTGCCTCAAACAGCCCTCGTCCCAGGAAGGCCATGCTGGCTGCAAATCAAGGTCTCGCCACGCCTAAGCCCTGCCCTGGGGACTCCCCAGTTCATGCACGGTGCCTGCCTTTTCCACCGTTCTGATCCTACAGGGACCAGAACACGCCAGGTGCCCAGTTCCTGTGAATCAGCCACCAGAGCAAGAGCGAAAGGAAACGCAGCCGCTACACTTGACTCCTGCCCTGGTGTGCTGCAGGCCAACCCCCGGCGCTGCAGAGCAGCTCCGACCCGGAGCCGGACCCGGGAGCCGCTCCTGGTCCCCTGGCTCTGCTCCAGCCTCTGCAGCATTCATGATGGGAGGTGGCCTCAGGGCCTTTGCACTGCAGACCCCCCTCGCCCCGGATGCTCTTTCCTCTTCCTGTCCCACAGTGGCTCCTGCTCGGCATGCAGGTCCCAGCGTGATGCCACCTCCTCAGGGATGACTTGGGGCTCTCTGCCTGAGAAGCCCCTCTGAACAGGCGCCCGCACCCCCGCCCCGAGCTGCCCACAGCTGCATCTCCCTGGCTTGCAGCAGGGTGCTGGGCTTTTGTGCTCCTGGGGCAGAGCCACTGTGGATCCCCCCCACCCGGGAGGTCACAGGGACAGCAGGCTGGCTGCAAGGAGACAGAAGGCGGAACTCCCAGGCCCCGACTATCCCACCCAGCCCAGAGCAGCTGCTGCATGCCTGAGCCCTTACGTGGCCCGTGGAGCCTGGCCTGTGGCTGGCAAGGCCCTGCCAAAAGATCCGGCTGGCTACGGCAGTGACTGGAGCACCCGCAGGGTTCCGGGGACTGCAGGTAGCACCCTCACAGCTCCCACAAATAAGAGGTGCTGATGAGTCAGCTGCTAGGCTCAGTGCAGCTGTGTGACCTTGGGCGAGTCTCTGCACCTCTCTGCCCTCAGCTTCCCTACCCGCATACAACAGGGGGGGGGAGCAGCTGCCTGTGGGCTCCCCGGGGCGTCCATGCACTTAAAACAGCCTGACCCAAGTATGAGGCTCAGAAATTACATCAGCCAAGGTTTGTGACTTTCCCCACACATGAAGGCAGGTAAAGGGTCAGGACATGTCGCCGTTGTAATAAATAGGCCATCGGTGCCAGATACCAACTGAAGCACTGTACCAGTATTGATGCCTCCAAGGTGGGCTCTGTGCCATCCAACACACTTGCCCTGCCTCTTCCAGGCAGCCTCCCAGGATTGCCCCAACCCCCAAGAGTGTGAATGGATCCACGGCAGCCTTCCCATGGCTCTGTCTTCAACTCCCCTCTCCACCCAGGACTCCAGTGAGGGGCAGGGAGAGAGCCCCAAAGGGAACACACAGCCCCCCCCAGAGTCCCAGAAACACAGGGCCCATCTGGCCATGCGACGGTGCCCTCGAAAGTGAAGGGGTCCCCTCTCTGCATCCCCGGGGCTCAGATCTGGGGACCTGGACACACCAGGAAAGAATGGGCATGGGCTCTGGCCAGGAGTTAAGGGCTTGCATGATGTTCTCCTGCTCCCAGCCACCCTGTCCCCACCAGGAGAGGAAGCCCCACCACACCAGGACCCGAGGGGGCCTCTATTCCCAAACCAGGCCATAAGAGGCAGCTGCAGAGCCAGAATCCAGCTCCAGCCCCTCCGGGCAGTGGGAGCTTGGTCTCCATATCTGTGAAACAGATCCAGGGCTAGTTGTCACAGCACCACAGGCAGGACCAGCAAATCGAGGTCACCAAACAAGCAGGAAGGTGCATTAGGAGCTTTGGAATTCCAGTCAACGGGCCTGCTTTGTCATTAAGTGAAACACAATTTTATTTCATGGTTCAGAACAGCTTCCGGGTGGATGTACAGTGGTCACGCCAGGACCGACGAGCTTTTTCCACATTTAAGCCTCTGGAGGCCTGAAGCCATCCTGAAGCAGCGTCTCCCTCGCCTGGCACGCAGGAGTAAAGAGAAACGCAGCATCTGGTGCAGGAACAGGAGGATGGATGCTGGGAAGGAGGGTGCAGATGACCCAGGTTCCAATCTCACCGGCTGTGGGATGCCAGGCAAAATACTAAGCCTCTGTGTCTCAGCTTCGTCCTGTCCGAAGAGGACGATGATCCGCAATTCACAGGTCTGGGGACCGAAGGAACCGTATGGCTCCAAGTGCAACACGGCTACAATCAAACCCTGCTGCGACCGCTGCTGTTAGCACGGCCACCGCTCACAGCAGTTTCAAAATTCATAAACCCCACCGCAGTGGAAAGCCCAGCCCAGCTGAACCCCCGCAGCCCCCAGAGCAGCACCCCTTCCTCCAGCCCCCAGCGGGGGGCAGGGATCAGCATCCCGCAGAGGAGACGCAGTCAGAGCCGAAGATTAAAAACAAGTACAATGATCGAGCAGGCACCCATCCATAATTATGAACTTGATGTAATTAGGCACCCCACTAACTTCATTACTTATTTATTTACGGGATTGCTTATTTAATTTATGAGCCTCCTTTCCCGAAAAGTCATCTTAGCTAACACCCCTCAGGCAAGAAAGGGGGAGGAGGTAGAAGAAAGATAACAGGAGGAGGAAGAGAAGAGGGGAGGAGGGAGGAAGAAGAGGAGGAGGAGGAGCAGGAAAGGAGGAGGAAGAGGGAAGAGGAAGAGGAGGAGGAGGAAAGATAACAGGAGGAGGATGGGAGGAAGAGGAGGAAGGGGAGCAGGGAGGAAGAGGGAGAGGAGGAGGGGAGGAGGAAGAGAAAGGGGAAGGAAGAGGGTGAGGAAGAAAGATAAAAGAAGGAAGAACGAGGAAGAGGACAACAGGAGGGAGAGGAGGAAGAATGAGAGGAGAGGGAGTAGGAGGAGGAGGGAGAAGAGGAAAAGAGAGGAGGAAGAGGAGAGGAGGAGGGAGGAAGAAGAGGAGGAGGAGGAGGAAGAAGAGGAGAGAGGATGGAGGAAGAAGAGCAGGAGAAGGCAGTGGCAGTGATGGCTCCCTGGTCCCTCCATCCCACTCCTGCCTCACAATAGACCCCTCAAAAGTTCTGTGTGACTTTGCCCAAGACAACAGGACTGAGCAGGTAGAGCCTGGCAGAGCCAAAGTCTGATATTCACCCAACAGGGTTCAGTGGTTGGCACAGAAAATCACTTGACCTCTGAAAGCCTCAGTGTCCCCATGTGTAAAATGGGACTGTGACGAACAACGCCCACAATCAGCCCCCCAACTGCTGCCTGCAATAACACGCAGAGTTCTCAGCCAATGCAACAAGACAAGAAAAGTCAGCAGCGTAAAGACTAGAAAGAAAGGACAGAGCCAGCATCACGGGCAGGCGCACGGCCCCCGCGCCCCGCCATGTCCCAGGAGAGCCACACCAGGTGGCCACACACAGAAGCAAAATGTAAAACCACAGCCTCTCCCAGATCACGGCCAAACACGCAGTGGACTCCACTAGAAGGGCCAAGGACACGTACGACTCCCACCCACTGCTGGCGGAATGCACACACTCACCAGAGCTGGCAGCTGCTCCTAGACGCAGGAAAAGGCCAACGGCAAGACACCTAGGACATTCCCCAGCATGAGGGACGAGCCACTGCAACAAGGAACTGTGAACCTCTAGAAGGTTCCAAAACTGCTGCAGCAGAGGGCAGGTCAGCAGTTCTGGTGGGGGGGCTTTCCTGCGAAGGGATGGCGCAGACTTGGGAGGCAGGGACTGTGTCTGCATGGCTCACTCACCCGGACTCACGGCACTGAGCCCTGGAAATGACTGCGGTACTGGGTGTAATAAGGGAAATGGCTGTGCCCGTGGGCACTGATGCCAATCCTACCAGCACCACCTCCTACCTCCACGCCAGACCTGCGGGCCTCTTAACCATCCCCCAATTTTCCCAAAGGCCCCTGACCGATAAGCCCCGCACAAAAGAAGCAGGTTGAATCCAGACCAGCCCCAGCCTTGCCAGCTCATCGACAGCAAATCACTTTGGCTCTCTGTGCCTCAGTATCCCCATCTACAAAAGCAAGGTTACAAATACCCTAAAATAGCCGGGCATGGTGGTGCATACCTGTCACCCCAGTGGCTCAGGAGGCTGAGGCAGGAGGATTACAAGTTCAAGGCCAGCCTCAGCAACTTAATGAGGCCCTGAGCAACTTAGTGAGACCGTCTCAAAATAAAAAATAAAAAGGGGACGTGGCTCAGTGGTTTAGTGTCCCTGGGTTCAATCCCTGGTACAATCAATTAATCAACAAATGCCCTAAAACAAATGGAGGTGAAAGTCCCAGCGGCGGGCATGGCACCGGGCAGGGGTCTCACTACTGCACAGTGACAGCCAGGCATGGCCCAGGGTGGACAGGCCTGGCCAGGATTCCAGTGGCCCTCCACAGACAAGACTCAGGCTCAGCAGTACCCTCACGGCCCCTCATCCAGGTCAGTCAGGAGATGCTCCCAGGCCCCTCCCAGGAAGAGACAAAGGAAAGACCCCATGGGGAGAGACTGGCTCTGAGGGGACACAGCGCATCCTGCGGGGGGGCCTTTCAGGAGGGGCTTCGCCAGGCTTCCTGTCTCCCAACACGCAGGCCCAGGACAGGGTGGCGCCCGAGCTCACGGAACAGGAGTCCAGCGAGAGCCCTCCCACTCGTGAAAGGAAAAAAGATAACCTTAGTGAAGGACGGGAGGCGGCTGCAGGGCCCGGGGGAGTCTGTGCCAGCTCGGGGAGGGCGGGGGGCCTGTCCAGCACAGCTCCTGAGCCCAGGTGACGGGGAGGGCCTGCACCGGGGGCCGCAGCAGGAGGGGGCGTCCCCCGGGCCTGATTAGCGGGGCGGCCGCAGGCAGACAAGCTCAGCTGTCAGCCTTGGCCATCACAGGGACCATTAATTGCTGTCATTTGAGGTGGCCCTGTGGGGAGGAGCAGGAGGGAGCCCTGCAAGGGCTGAACGTACGGAGCAGGGAAGCAGACAGGGCAGGACACTGCCACGTCTCCCTGCCCTATCCAGGGAGGCCCAGGGTCCCCAGCCACATGGAACGGCGCCTGTCCCACTGCCCAGGTGGAACACACAGCTCAAGCTGGACCACACATCTCGGCCCCTCAGCTGGACTTACCACGCCCAGAGGCCACCACACCCAGACAAACCCCCTCCAGCGCACACCCCAGGGCTCGGGCTGACCTGACCTCCAAGGCCAGGGGGGCCTCCACCAGTGCAGAGGAGGGTGGGGCTGGGCACCCTGGGGACACCCTTGCCTTGGTGTCCTGTCTGCAGGACTGGGGGAGACCGCCCCACACAGTTGCAGAGGGGTCTGCTGCAGCACACATGTGGCCTGTTCCATCTGTGACAGCTATTGTCTGTGACATCTGCCCGAGGTGACGATGAACCAGGATGACCCCACCGACCTGTTCCGCAATGGCCCTGCTCCCGCTGCCCATGCTGGTGGCCCCCGAACAGGCCTGGGCTGAGGAGCCACCTGGGTCCTGCCAAGAGGGCTCTAGGGAGCAATAGGCTTCCTGGCAGGGGAGGGGGCCCACGCCTCCTCGTCTGTCTGCCTCCCTCCCCCCTCAGACGTGACGGATCACCAGCAGAGGAAGCTAAGTGCTCACAGAGAAAAAGCCCTTTTATCGTCCTCGGGTGGCCACTGGCATGACAAGCAGGTATCTCAGCGCCAGAGGAAGGCTCCCCATTAGGCGGGATGCAGATTGATGAGGAGCAAGAGGCAGAGGACCCACGAGGCCACCTCCTCCAGCTTCAAAGGCCCCACAGAGTCGCCATGCCTTCAGAAACAGGGCCTCCAGGGCAGCTCCGCTTCTGCCCATAGGAGGGCAAAGGCCCAGGACAAAGGGAAGCAGCCTCCCCAGGAAATCCCCACCCAGATGACTCATCCAGAATCCTGCACTCAGAGCTGGTCCAGGCCACCAGAGCCTTGCAGGGGCCGCTCCTCTGGAACCTCACCTGGGGCTCTGTTCAAACGCCATCTGGGAACTGCAGCCCCCGTCCCTCTTCTGCTCTCCCTGTAGATCCCCCAGGCACCATAGCATCCTTGTCCCCAGCTGGCTATGGTCTCTGCAAGGGGTTTCTCAGCTGGCTCACGACTCTATCTCCAGACAGAGGCCCGGCACAGGGCAGGGACTTTAGAAAGACTCGCTCAGCGGGTGGAGTGGGAAATCTCCCACCAGCGCTAGCCAGGAAACACCCCACCCGCCCTGACCCCTGTCCTGGGCGGCTCTGTGGAGTCCCCGCCACATCTACCAGGCAACATCTGTCCCCCCATGAACTCCAGGCCCTCTTCCCACAAGAGGTGCTGGCAGCACGAATGCTCTGGGGACAGAGCGGGAACAGACGTGACCCGAGAGGTGACCTACCTGAGAGCCGCCAGCTAGTGAGCCCGTGTCCTTGACACTCAGGGAGACCTGCGGGATAAACGCTGTTACTGAGCATCCCAGCTCCCAGCGTGGGGCCCGCAGGACTCTCTGCAGGCAGGGCTAACAATGTCAGTTGTCTGGGCCACGCACGGTACACACCCCCGAGGATTTCTCCACGGTGACCTATGAGCCACGGAGGCTCAGAAAATCAAAGCCTCGTACCCAGGCCCTAGGGCTGGGAAGCGTCTGAGCTCCCGGGCAGCCCACTGCAAGCCCACCCCAGGTCCCCAGGGGCTGGCAAGGAGCTCCACACCCAAGGACTCACGTCAAAAATTCCCAAGTCACTGCTCCAAGCTGGAAGCAGTACAGTGACAATTCAAATCTGGAGCACACAGGAGCAAGGACAGACCCAGTCGACCCAACCTTGATTGGCTGCACCTAAGAGGACACGGGAGGGGCTGGAGCAGTGGCTCAGCGATTACAGCGCTTGCCTGGCATGCGCAAGGGCATGGGTTCAAACCCCAGCACCACGTACACAACCAAGTGTTGGAGCAACAAAAGCCACGTGAGAAACTAAATAAAATGCTCTCTCTTAAAAAAAAAAAAGATGGGTCATCAGCCAGCACCAAAGTGCACATTAAGACCATCAAAACCGCGAAAGGCCAGGGCACGGCACCCAGAGGCTGAAAACCCACAGGAGCCGGGAGTAACTGGAGCCCTCATCCAGGGCTGCCGGGGTGTTAAACGGCGCAGCCACTGGGGAGAACAGCTCTGCAGTTTTTTACTAAGTTAAACGCGCACTTGACCCACGACCCGGCAACTCCACTCCGAGGGCACCCAAGAGAAAGGAGATGCATCGGGCACAAAGTTCCCTGCAGCTTACTTCCTCATGCACACGCGGGAACCGGGCACACCTCACCTGTCCACGCCCACCCACAGGAAGGCAGGAAGAGCCGCGGACGCAAGGCCACGGCAAGGCACCCCAGGCTCACGCCTCTCCAACACCCGAGCTCCATGTCCTGCGTGAGCATGCATGTCACGGCTCCACGTGTTTGGAAGGGTCACCTTTCCCATGTAAAGAAGCCCACAGAGGTAGTCACACTGTACCAACAAGTTAGGGTGGCGGTCGCCTCCAGGAGGCTGCCTGGTGTCTCCTTCGCCACCTGGCCTGGATGGGTCTGTAAGCACAGTCCAAAGACCCCGCTGGACTCCCAGCCTCCCTGGGTGAGGCCCCGGCCTCCCATCCCGCAGGCTACCTCCAACACTCAGCTGTGCAGACCCTCAGGCTCAAGCAGACTGAAACCACCCATTTCTTCGCCTGGTGTCAGTCCCACGCATCAGAGGCCAGAGGAGGCAGGGACTGCCTGTTCTCAAGAGGCTAGCTGTGTTGCCAGGTCCCTCCCTAAGTTCAAACCCCGCCTCGCCCCTTCCCAGCTGTGCCACCTGAGAGCAGTAGCTTTACCCCTCTGAGCTCAGCTTCCTGGTCTGTTAATGGATGCCGAGCCATGCAGAGCGCTGGGGGGCAGGGTGTGCCCACGGCAGGCTCGTGGTGGGGCTGGGCGGTGCCGGTGCCTGTCCAGCGGCAGGCAGCTGAGCACCCCACCTGCCCTGGCAGGCCCTTTCCGAGACAGGAGCCTGTGAGGAGGCGGCTCACAGGGAACAATCCAGCCGCTTCTTTCCGGCCCTTTTATCTCGGGGGAGTTTTATTCGCTGATGCCCCAGGCTTGGCACTGGGTCTTGCCATCTGTGGCAGCTCCAGAGACGGCCCCTGCAGGAAGGCTGGAAACAGGGAGGGCCTGGGCACGGCTCCCAGAAGCCTCGGTGGCCAGCCACCTGCAGCCTGTCCTGTAATGGGCTCAGGCGGAGCCAGCCCCGGCGGGCGCTCTCCCCAGGCAACAGGAGGCTCCAGGCTCCTCCTTGGAGAGACAGCTGGGAAATCAGCCTCCTCCTCTCCACGCCAGGCAACTCCAGCAGACACCAACCAAGCACAGGGTATGGCAGAGGCATGGGGCCCAGGCGGGCCGATCGTCCAGGGCGGGAAACCCAGTGCATCTCCCAGTAGGACAAACCTCCCGCAGGTGACACAGGCCCAGGGCAGGGATCCCAGCTTAGGGAACTCAGCAGGACCTCCTGGGACAGGAAAAGGCTGCTGCCAAGCTGGCCAGAATGCAGGAGAGGGAGGAGATGGGGACAAAGACTGGCTTGGACACAGGCACTGAGAAGAGAAGGGACCTGGGGCCCCACCGGGCCAGGGGAAGGACCCTGCAGACAGGGATTTTATTCCCAAATGGTGAGGCCCTTGGGAGGGCTATGCAGGCCCTATGACAAGGACACACTCAATTTGAGAATTCATGGCTGTCCTCGGGCCCTGGGAAATGGGTGTGTGCAGGAGACTACTGCACGAGTCCAGGCAATCGCCACAGCTGGCAGCTGAGGTGGGGTTGCCCAGGAGAAGTGGCCAGGGGGGGGACCATGAGGCAGGCAGAGAACGGATGGCTCAGAGCCATAGAGGCACAGCCCAGTGGACAGGCCCTGGGCAGCGCCGGAGCAGGGGAAGAAGGCAGTAGAACACCTGTCACCGCCTCTGGCCTTCCCCACTGCCCCAACCAGGGAGCTAAGGCTCAGGGTGGAGGCAGCTCACCCAGTCCCCCCGCCTGTGGCAGGACTCGAACGTAGGACCAGCTCAAGCTAGAGGGCAGGAGGGGCCATCCTCAGCCTCGAGAACTGCTGGGCACCCAGCAGGGACCTGCACAGCACTGTCCTGGGCATGGTGAGGCCCACACCCTGTAGGAGGGCGGGCCAGCCTCCTCCTGCTCTCACCCTCTGTCCCCCGTCCGCCACGCACTGGCTCAGTCACACCTCCTGTCCTGTGTCCCCTCCCTGTGCACATGCACACTTGCCCTGCACTCTTGTCCAGGTGCCCACCCACTCAGCCCACACAGGCTGGGGGACCAGGAGCCCTTCCTGCAGGCACTGATCAGGCTCCGCCCACTGACAGGACCACCCTGGGGCTGGGGGTGGCTTTCCCAGGGCTCCCTCCCCAGAGGTCTCGCCTGGCTCATGCCCTCCCAGGAGCAGCAGCCACAGAGGCCACCTGCCTGCACCCACCCCGTGCAGACACACGCTGAGCACCCAAGGCCACACGGCAGAGCCACGGGGGTCTCAACCAGGGACAGCACTGCATCTGCCCTGAGCCCACCACGGAGCACAAGGATGCAGCCAGGAGCTCCAGAGGCTACCAACAGGGGGCCCTCGCAGACCCGCACTCTAATGCCCCCCAGTGAAGAGCAGCAACCATGGTGACATGGACTAGGACACCAGAGGAGCCCGTGCAGGGCGGCTTCTTCCCCAGCAGGAGCCTGCGGTGGGAGCCCTGGGGATGAGGGCGGCAGAAGCATCCAAGGGCTGGGCTGATCTGACCCCACAGGCAGGATGCCTTGGGGCAGCTCTGGAGCTCCCGGTGGCGACCACCCAACCACAACTCCACAGGGCTCCAGCCTCCAGGGTCTTTCCCCCCAGGTCTGCAGCAGCCACCCAGCAGCAAGACCCCAAATGCGGACCTGTACCCACCAGAGGCTAGCACAGACTGGGCATCGTGCCCGCTGCCCAGCCTCCCGTGGCCACTCCAGGGCAGGTCTCCACGCCTCAGCAAAGTCCCCGTCCAGGACACCCAGCCAGCAGTGGTGCCCATGCTGGGCCAAGACAAGCCCTGCGGGAACCTTGCACTCCACAACCCCGGAGCTGGGCACAACACCACCCAGACACCTGAGCTGGGGCCTATGGTG
>PVKS010054177.1:0-10155 GCA_004027875.1 Aplodontia rufa
TTGCCAATGACAGAATTTGAACTTTCAAGCAAAAATTATAATTTTAGAAAAATTATATTCAACACTATAAACTTGATGGCTTCCCAATTATTAAGGACTTTCATGATGCAGTTTGTGGTGATATTCATGAATGTGATTTCTTTTTAATAAAGAGAGAGGGACAGTGAGACAGAGAGAGGGAAAATCAAGCTTTACTGAGTTTTTCACATGGCTTTAACTGCTGTGACACTCAATTGTGTACGTGACTGCTGGGGTTTGAACCCGTGTACTTGCGCATGCCGGGCAAGCGCTGTAACCACCAAGCCACTGCTCCAACCCCTGAATGTGATTTTTTAAACATTGTATAAACAACTGTGCCAACATTTGAAAGATCTGAATAGCTCAGTGGAACAATATTTCCCAAATGATCAATGCAGGGTTTTACAAAACCATCTGCTGGTGAAAGACCCACTCAAAATACGAGGTAGCCAGTGTGTGGCTGTCACAGCTGGAAGGAGCCGCACGCTCAGATTCACACGGCCAGTCACTAATAAGGAACGGTCACTTGCCGAGCTTTGGTGTGGTGTCAAAGAGCTCTGGGACCTGGCGATCCCACCAGCACGGCGGGTCCTTCTCTGGTCGCTTTACCTGCACTGGGTCTGTTTTCCTCACACCAGCTTCTACTGGGACGGGTCAGGCTCAGGCAGATACCAACCCGAATGCATAAAATGCAAAACCTACGTGTCTTCTATCTCCAGAGGAGAGAGGTTCGCAACGCCTGCACTCTTCTCGATGACTTTGGAACATATTCCTTTTCATTTGTTAAAAAGAAAAAATGGGATATGAGTTTATGTTGTTTTCAATTAAATAAGAATTATAAAGTTTCTCAGTTTTGAACAGTGAATACCCATAGACATCGCCCAGGTAGAGAAAGCTCCTTAGGGCTCTCCGTCGTCTTTTATAGCAGCTCTGAGAGCCAACTCCCTCCAAAGAGAAGCCTGGGAACACCCAGCAGAGCTGCGGGACCAGACACCTGGTCACTCGGCCTCTGCCCTCCAAGGAGGGAGAACTGCTGCAGGGTTCCTGCTCTCAGGGGTCTCTGGCATCTCAGTTCCCAGCCGTTTCACAGCCACATCAACACCATTCGCAGAGAACTTTGGAATGGTACGACAGGGCGAGACAAGATGGGCCCATTGCTCAGATGAGTTAGACGAGGGAAGACACCCAGACCACGCGAGAAGGCAGATCTGCGAGTCTCCGCCCCCTGGGCGAGGAGGGGCCCAGTGCAGCCACTTCCCAGGAATCGCTGTCGCCAGGGGGAAGCTTTGTGAGCCCAGCTTTTCTCATGACACGTCTGCAGCCCGGCCTGTGGTCCAGGCTAGGCTCATCGTGGGAATAGCTTGGAGTATTCTGGCCCATGTTCATTCCCATCACCACCGAGAACAGGAATTATCCAAGTGGGTGGAAAGAGAAAATTAGAGCAATTTGGAAACACAAACTCCGAGATAAACACCAGCCAGCCCCCTCCTATTCGCTTCCCTCCAAATGAGCACTGCGTTGCTCATGGAAGGAGCGATGGATACCAAGGCTCGAAGCGCAGGGGCAACTCGGGGTGACCGCTGAGGGCCCCTCGCTGCAGCCTGCAAGACTCCACTCTCCCTGAACTCCCCGGTTACAATCCATGCTCAATTTCCCACACACAGCACTGAAAAATGACTCCCCGGCTCGACCGCAAGGGGCTTTTTATCTTAGCTGTCAGCCTGAAATACACTCAGAACTCAAAGCAATCATGGAAACATTCAGGACTCCTGAACTTTTCTCTGCTGGGTTTCTCTCTCAAATAAAATGAAACGAAGCTTAGTTCTTTGGGGATTAATATAAACAAAGCTCATGAAGGCATCTAGTGAGAGGGTGGGGGACAGCCATCCCAGGGCCAGTCTGCAGCCACTTCCCTGAGAGTCGGCACAGGGGCAGGGTGCGGAGGAGCCGGCGGGGGCCTGCCATGAATAAGGTTAATTCTTCTAATTAGAGCCCAGGAAAATGTTGTTTCAGCACCCCCGCCCCCGTCAATCTCCATCCTGTAGGTCCTGAATATAGTATCAAATGCAAATATCCTTTTTTTCCAGGGAGGTGGTCAGAGGGTCTGGAGGGAAGAAGGGATTTTTGAAGTATGCACTAAGTCAACAGACCCGTGAGCTGTGGGACAGTAAAGTTTCACAGTGCGGCTTTGATCTAAATTTCAGAAAAATGGAGCCATAAATGTAGAATGTTTTATGAACCCAAAAATAAGAAACTCTTTGTCTTTTATCTAGCACGTCTACTGAGAAAAATCAGAGGGACAGCTAAGCGCCCAGCTCATTACAGTTTATTTGTGGCCTGGTAAAAAGAGAAAGCAAAAATATTTACCAAGGTTTATTTAACTCTCAATAAACTTAATGTCACTTTAAAATATACGTATATGTTTTGAATACATTTCAGTGGACAAATCCGGCGCCCAACTACATGGCAAAGAAAGGTTTTTCTTGCTGAAATTGAAAATGCTCATCGGAGGCTGTGCACCCACAGTGGAAGCTCCGTTCTGCCGTCAGCGGCACAGGTGAGGCGTCCCCCCTTCCCCCAGCTACCTGGCTACCTGCCGGGGACACTCCTTGGAGGCTGCCTGTGGACCTCAGCAGACTCATCTGCAAACCGAGGGGGCTGCACAGTGGAGCTGGGCTTCTCTGCCTGGGGCATCTGCACACTCAAATGTCTCCGTTTAATGAGGGCTGGGGACAGAGAGAGGCTTCCAAACTAACTGCCTAGCAGAGACTGCTCTCCTTAAAGAAGGGGTGAGCCCTCTGCCCCTGCCCCCGTTACCTTCCTTCACTGGAGCTGGAGGGAGTGTGGGAACAGGCAGAAGCAGCAGGGAGACCCGCCAGCCTCAGCGCCACAGTGTGGGAAAGCCGCTTCACCTCTTCGTGCCTCAGTCTCCCCACTGTCAAAGGAAATGCTGTGGCACCAAGGGAAGTCACACAGGTGGCGGTGGCTGGCACAGAGCAATGGGGAAAGCACTGCTGCAGAGACTCCCTGCCCCCCAGGGAAAGGGAGCATCTTGGCTTCCCTGAGCCTCAGCCAGCCTGGGAACTGTCTCCGAACTGCCCGTGTGCCAGCCGCTCTCAGAAAGCCCCACTGCGTCCAGGGGAGCTCACCGAGAACCCGCAGGAGGGGAGTCTGGCCTGGACGCCTCTGTTTCCCCTTGCAGTTACATCCCTGGGAACCAGTGTGGCTGAGAAGCCTTTAGGAGAAAGGATCATCCCAGATGCAGATGAAGCTCAGGGCCATCAGAAAAGCTATGTTCTGCGGAGGAGGAAACAGGCCCAGAGCAATGGTGTCGGGGGCTCAGCTCCTGAGTCAAACGCAGTCCTCGGGGTACCAGGCTCCTTTCTAATTCCGTGTTTATTTAACTGCTTGCTTTCTTTTTAAGAGAGAAGGACAGTGAGAGAGAGAGAGACAGAGAGAATCAATTTTTATTGAGTTTTTCACATGGCTTTCGTTGCTCTGACACTTAGCTGTGTTTGTGATGCTGGGGTTTGAACCCGTGTACTTGTGCATACGGGGCAAGCGCTGGAACCACCGAGCCACCGCTCCAGCCCCTCAACCGCTTTCTTTCCCCAGACACTCATGACCTCCTCCCTTGGGTCGGGGAAAGCGCCTGTCTCCTGAAACATCTTCTGCATCTTAAGTTGGTTTTCCTATTTGGGCAAATAAATTCTTTTTCAGCATTTTTGTGTCTTTTCAGTGTCTGGTGACAATATCATAAGTTGAGAGCTGTTTTGTTGCTTTCTGTTAATTTTCAGCTGGCTATGGATGACAGTGTCCCTCCCGGGTGACAGAAGAGGCCTCATCAGGACACCCAGATCCCACTGAGCGCCTTGTGTAGCTCAGTTCCCCTTTACGCTCTGTGACCCCCCTCAACCTGTCTCAGAATTTCCCACCTAGGAAATCCTCAAATCTGCCACTGAAGTGTGACCTCGGCTGGAGAGGAGCAGCTGCACCCATCTCATAGATGAGCAAGCCCAGGACGGAATTGCTGCCCAGGGCCACGCAGCCAGGGTCTAAGCCAAGCACAGAACTCGTGGAAGATGCCGAGGTGCCTGAGAACTCAGCTTGAATCTAATTTGCAGTCAACCCCCCAGAGGCACAGTTTCCACCTCTGTGAATTCAGCCAACTGGAGATCAGAACTATCTGGGGAAAAGTTGCATCTGTGTTGAACATGTGCTGACTCTTCTTGGTCTCATTGTACCCAAACAAAGCGGGGTAAGAGTTACTAGCAGGGCCTTTATGTAGCCCAGGGATGATGAAGTCTGGGAGGACGTGAGCTGCCAGGCCACGCTACAGAAGACCTGGAGCAGCCCTGGATGTCGCCATGGGGGTGGGCAGTGCCTGGGACCAACGTCATTCAAATGTAGAGGGAGGACCTGGATCCAAGAACGTAAATTTAAATACGGTTTTGCACAAGTTTAATTCACTTGAATTTCAGTATCAACATGTGGCTGTGACATTGGACAGCACAGCAGAGGAGGTGGAGAAGGAAGTGGAGAAGGAGCAAAGGTCCACTCGCTCCACGGGAAAGGCACCAGCAGGGGCCGCGAGAACCTTCTGGGCATTCAGTGTCATCAGTTGGAGAGTGTTCCCACCCCCAAGGACGCATTCATTGGATGCCTGCAAACAGGGACAACCCCAGGACCAAGTGAGGAGTCAGGAGTGTTGGAAGAGCAGCTCAGCTGAAGGTCAGATCACAAAACTCCATCCCAAAGCTCAGGGTCCCCTCCAGACATGTGCTAGACCCTATGGTTCCACAGCACCTGACCCATGTCCAGCCCTGTGCCAGGTCGAGCAAGCTATCCAGGAAGTCACCCTCTTACCAAAGAGCCAAGGGACAGGGATGAATAACATGTGCCAAGCGCTGGGAATTTCGTCCCCACACTCTCCCTGGAGGTGGTGTGCCAACCAGAGCTGGTGGCAGAGGTTCCACACAGATGGCTCAAGGGGGGTTAGGAAAGGAGCCAGCAGGGGCTGCAGCCCAGAGAGGCAGGTAGCACCAAGGGGAAGCCACCAGGACTGTGGTCCTGCAGAGACAGGGCCAGTGACAGCCACAGCAGGACCAGGCAGGACAGGCACCCTCTCTCCTTCAGCTCTGAGACTCCCACCAGAACCAGAAGGCTGGGGGTGAAACTGGCGCTCAGCTGAGGGCATTCTGCCATCCCCAGAGGATGCTGCCGCTCTTCCCCTCCCAGGGCTGACCTGTGACCATAAGAGGCAAACGGGACCTGGAGGAAAAAGGAGGTCCTCCCCTCCCCTGCACCTAACCAGAGGCAGGATCCCTGGAAGGGTCCCTTCCCTCCTGCAGAGCATCCTGAGGATCAGCTGAGAGCCCTGCTTGGAGGGCGAGGGTTCCTAGGAACAGACCACAGAGCCCCTGGGGATGGCGCTGGCTTCCAAGGGTCTCTATTCTCCTGGCCCATATTGGGCCAGTGCCTAGGGACTGGGGACATGCGCAGCTGCTCATTCTGTGTGACACTGTGGACGTCTCCATCCACCTCTGAGCAGGGTCCGGTGGAGCTGACTTGCAGGAGGAAGCAGTTATCTCCTACCAGCTGGGGCTCTGGAGACCCCCTCTTGAGGAGCTCGGGACCTGGGAGGCAGGGAGGACCGGCACCCTCCCCGGCAGAGGTGTTCAGACCCTTCTCCGTCCTCGTCTCACACCTGGGCCACCCGCGGTGGTAAGGTGAGGAAACAGACTCAGGAGAGTTGAGAAACTGCCTAAGACTTCATAACCAATAATCCTGGGATTCCAACCCACGCCTGACCACAAATGAGGGGTTCTAGAAGCTTCTGTGTATAGAGTGTCGCCTGCTAGAAAGGCCCTGGACAAAAGGCAATACGCTGCATGTCCCGGAATCTTCACCCCTGCCCAGGAAGCAGGGTTGGTCACAAAGCCCACCTTACCCATGGAGCACAGAGACACTTAAAAACTTCTCCATGATCACACAGCACAATGTGGACCTGGACTCTTCTATCACCTCATCATGCCACAGGCACATCCAGCCAAGAGGACGTATGTCTCTCAGGTGTGAAGGAGTTGTGCTCACCGCTCCAGCCTGCCGGTAACCCGGTGACCAGGGCAAGTTTCCTGGATGCTCGGGTGCCGCTGGGTTCAAAGCCAGCTGGGCTCACCTCCTGGAGCCTCCTGACCTCTGCCTCCCCCTCTCCCAATAGCCCCACAGCAGCTCCCGCGTGCCCCCAGCCCTGCCCCAGTGCTGGCCGCGCCCTTTGCCTCCCTCCACGTCTGTCCCCATTGTCATGGTTGAGTGTTTCCCTCCTCCTCTACCCTCAGGGAGCATGGCTTGGGGTGGCCCACGGAGGTTCCAGGAGCTCCCACCTACAGGTGAGCCCCGTGTGGGAGTCACGGCTGTGCACCGGGCTTCACTGTGGCCACGATGGCAGCAGAGCCGCCTCGTGACCCTGTATCTGAAGCTGCATGCCCCACTGTGTGCACACTCTGTGAACATGTCTATGGCTCTCGAGGGTGTGAGCGTGTGCCCGTGGACACCAGGCACACTGGGCACACATGTGCCTGTGATGCAGACAGGAGCTTCCTCTCTCCCAAGCCTGGCCAGGGATGGAAGATAGGCTGCTCTGTGGGGTGGTGCAGACGCCTAGGCGTCCCTGACTTGCCCTGCTTGCCCTGGGTGTAACCCTCGTGTGACGAGCACTTGCGGGTTGGGGACATAGGAAGACACACAATAGACTGATGCTCCCGACACGTACCCTTGCACCCCGCCAGCCACATAGTCTCCGGGGCACACCTCCTCACAGAGAGCCTGCCAGGCTGTGCACCCCCAGCCGTGCACCCAGGAAGAAAGGAGGTTCTGTTTGGGAGCAGAAGGGGAGGGTAGTGGCCAGTGCGCATCCTCTGCCAGGCTAGAAAGCCAAGGGAAGCGACCGCGGAACAGGTCCTGTTGAAAGCGTCTGAACGTCCCTGCTTGATGCCTGTCCGTCCGTCTCTCCCCCACCTCCTTTCTCCCTCTCTCTTCCTTTATGCAAAGCCCTGAGCCCCCTATCTAATGGAAAGGGTACGACCTGAGCTTCCGGAAGGCTACACTACAGTCCTAGGTAGATTACGTGTGCTAGCACACAAGGTGCCCTGTGTCTCCGTTCCATAGCACTGGGCTCTGCAAAGCCTGATTCCTTCAGAAAGCAAGTCGCCTCTGAGAGACGTGAGTCACCGCTGCCGGTTAGCTGCATGTTCTCCCCTGAGCTCCCACCCTCGGGGTCTCAGCCTTGGCTCTCAACACAGGTGAGCCTTGCACCCGGTGGTCCTTCCCCTGTCCCGACCCTGAGTCTCCTCTTTGTGGCCCAAAGCTCTTTAACTAGAAGTTGAATCGAACGAGCTGGAATGTTCTGGAGATGCTGGTTCTGCCATGAATGCACTAGATGAGAGAAGGAAAGCCCACTGAGCGACACATCTGGGTTTCGACATTATGCTGAGGAGGCCGGGCTTGGGACCGAACGTGCTGATTTGGAATCACGGAGGGAAAAAGCTGCAAACATCAACCAACTTGCTCAGGAGGCAGCTGTCGGAGGAACTCGTTACTAACCTCCAAACTCAGAGGCTGCTTTCAGAGACCAGAGTGGGGCTGCGCTCAGCAGAGTGCTTCCTTTCCAGCCCCTTCCTACCCATCTCCAAGGTCATGCGCAAGGCCAAGAGCCATCAGAACCAACATTCTCGACAAAAGGCAATGGCTTGGGTTTCCGTGCATGTCATTATACCTTGAAATCGAGCTCCTGACATGCCGCGCTTGAAATGCACGACTTTTAGCTAATTAGAAGGCCTTTAAAAAATGCAGCTTAATGAATTCAAGACTTGTTTATGCTAACCTGCCAAGGCATTTGGCAGAGCAAAAGTGTGATTTGGTGAACATCTGATTGCAGGCCGTGTGGAATTGCCCTGCAGAGGGGCTGGGCTGTGTCGCGCTGTTATTGAACTATTGTCTAGAACGTGAACCAATTTCCGACTACCTCATAAGGACTTCCAAGCAGGGCTGACAAAGGATTTATCATAATTATTGCTCTGGCTGGGGCTGTGATTATAAGTGATACATGTGTAAATTGTGTTTATAAAGTTTCGGAGTCACAATTAAAACATGCTGTAATTTCTTTCCCCTTCTCCCTTTTTTCCTCCTAGTAATGCCTTGCCTTACAATTTCTCTTTTTTTCTCCTTCAAACTAATAGCTGCCAGTGATTTCCTTTTATAGAACAGACTCACAGCACAAACCCACAAATTCTCAAGAAGCTTCTGATCCACCATGTTTTAAACCTGCCCCTTGAAGTAGTTCAGTGAATCAATACTTTACATAGCTCTTCCTGTCGGAGCCACGAACTACAGGTACTTTGCAAAGGCCATTCAATGGCCTATTCTTGTTTGCTACCAAGCAATTTTAAAATCAGAGTACATCTAGGACACGTTCCTGAAAAGAACAAATGGGCTTCAGGGTTAGCAGAAGGAAGATAGGAAGAAAGGAGGCATATGTGTTAAGAGCTGGGATAGGGGCTGGGGCGGTGGCTCAGCAGTTACAGCGTTTGCCTGGCATGTGCCAGGACGTGGGTTTGAATGTCAGCACCATGTACACAATGAAGTGTCAGAGCAACCAAACAACATGAAAAACTAAAAAAAAGTTGATTCTCTCTCTCTCTCTCTCTCTCTGTGCCTCTCTTTAAAAGTTTAAAAAAAGAATGAACTGAGTTAGAAGAAGCCCAAAAATATGGACCCTGTTTGTTGGGCACAAACTTCCACACCCATCTACTAGAACAAACGTGTTGGGTTGTTCAGAACTTCTAGACATGTGTTGTTTCTCTGTTCGAGCCACTGGTGTCTAAAGGTGTGTGCCAAAATCTCTAGCTGGTAAAGATTGATTTACCTTTTTCTTCCCATGTTATCCACTGTGGGTTTATTAGGAGAACCATTATAGAATTGGACTTTTTTAAGGCAATAAATAACTTAGAAAAAGGCTTTAAAATATCCAAGGAAAACAGGACACATGAAGAGTAAATGACGACCTTAGAATCACCCCCAAAATACCTCAGCCCCCCAGGGCCAGCCAAGGGCCTCGGGCTCTGGTGCCCTGGCCACATCTGATTGGTCTGTGGATCACTCTCACACCAAAACCAGGCAGACCATTGGCTTCCCAGTAGCCAATGACGACACAGGCAGGTGGGCAAGACCAATCAGAAGCCCTCTCTCGGGAATCTGGACCCAGAGATACCCCAGAAAGAGGCCGCACAGAGGGCCGCAGGGCCCGGCTCAGAGAGTTGGGCTGGAGGTCCGTGCTGTGGGTCCGATTTCCGTGGTGTCCGGCTATCCGAGCTGTTTAAATTTTTCAACTAAAAATGCCAATGGTTTTGAAAAGCCAAAGCTCTGAGCAACCAGAAACCCTGAAACAAAACAAAAAGGTACAATAGAACAGAGCGGGACCCCAGGAACATGGGAAGTTTCCAAGGTCCCAAGGCCCAGCACCGGGGACCCAGAGGCAGGTCCCCCTGCCAGGCCCTCTGTCCCGGGTCACAGGCCACCAGACTAAGGACCCTTGGTGGGGAGTGCCCCTGGTCCCTCTTTCAACGAATCGGACTGACTTCAGATCAAGTGCAGAGATTCCAGATTGTGCCAGGATCCAATGAGCGGTCAGTTAAACGGAACCCCGCTGAGCCTTTCATTAATTGTCTACTAACGCGACAACTGTGGTGCCAGTCATGTGTTGCTATGGGGATTAAGTGGGCAGTCCACACAGAGCTCTTCCCACAGCACATGGCCTCATGGGTGCTCCACGATCGCTAGCTGGTGTAGTTAATTAGGTAGTAGTTAGCATAGTGTGGCTTCATGGACTCTCCACAATCACTAGCTAGTGTAGTTAGTTAGTAGTTAGCATAGTGTGGCTGCATGGACTCTCCACAATCACTAGCTAGTGTAGTTAGTTAGTAGTTAGCATAGTGTGGCTGCATGGACTCTCCACAATCGCTAGCTAGTGTAGTTAGTTAGTAGTTAGCATCGTGTGGCTGCATGGACTCTCCACAATGGCTAGTGGTGTAGTTAGTTAGTAGTTAGCATCGTGTGGCTGCATGGACTCTCCACAATGGC
>PVKS010054178.1:0-10159 GCA_004027875.1 Aplodontia rufa
GGGTAAGTGTGGGGGTGTGCACCAATGGGTGACTGAGTCTGGCGAGGGTGAGTGACTTACAGCAGTGGGCTAATGAGTGTCAGATGCCTCCTGTCTTCTTGCTTTAAGGCAAGTCCTCCTTTCTGAGTCAACCATGAAACTGGCCAGCCTCCCCAGTGACATTCACCAGCATCCTCCCCAGTCACAGCTGTCAACACCCGCCCCAATGACAGTAGCCATTGTCCCTCTCCCAATGATAGTGGCCAGAACCCCTCCCTATGACACTGGCCAGCCTCCCCAATGACATTGCCAACACCCCTCCCCTGATGAAGTGCCCATCCTCCCTCCCTTAATAACAGTTGCCATCCTCCCTCCCCTGATGACAATGGCCAGCACCTCTTCCCTGATGAAGTGGCCATTCTCCCTCCCCTAATGACAGTGGCCATTCTCCCTCCCCTAATGACAGTGGCCATCCTCCCTTCCCCGATGACAGTGGCTGTCCTTCCTCTCCTGATGAGAGTGGCCATCCTCCCTCCCCCGATGATTGTGGCCAGTGCCCCTTCCCTATGACAGTAGCCAGCCCTATGCCTCAGTGACAGTGACCAGCACCTCTCTACTGGTGAAAGTGATCAGATGCCAGTTCCCCTGATGGCCAGTGTGTCCTATTTCCTGGCCTACTGGGTGGGCTCATCCTCACAGTGGTCAGACTGCTGTTTCCATCCCACCACCTTCTCTTCTCCCTCTGCTCACGGTCTAGGAGGGTGTTTGCCTGCTGGCCCAGGCTGCTGTCCAGCTGGGGCTATGTCCTGCCTGCTGCCTGCATGTGTGGTCTGGGGCAGTGCTGCCCTTCCTGGGCCTCTCTTCTCAGGACCATGGAGGACTGGGTGAACTCCAGTGTGTGGCCCTTGGAGGAGGTACCCCAGAAACCCAGCTGCAGGGTGCAGCAAGGTGTGGGGAGATGGACAGTCATGAAACCCCAAGTCTGGCACAGTGGCCCAGCCAGCCAAGCATGACAATGTCTTCACTGGTTTACCTTGGGCTTCTTCCTTTATTTAAAAAAAAAATTTTAATTTTGTTTTTTAAAATTTAAAGTTGCAAAATAATAAAGGAGCCTCTGCCTTGCATTCAGAGTTTCTCATTGTTAGATCTTATGTGACCCTAATAGTTATCCTGACCAGGAAGCTAACATTGGTAATGGAACGACTGGATTTCCCTGGTCTCCCACTTGGCGTCTTTTCCTCTTCCAGGACCCAACCCAGGAATTACTGCTGTACTGACTCTCCTGTCTCTGTGGTCTCCCTCAGTCTGTCTGCTATGACTTTGAGTAGCTCTGTGCACTGTCCCTCTTTGAAATGATACATTCTGTGCAAAAGGCTTCCCTTTCCCACTTCTCACAAAATGGGACTTAAGGAAGACATTGAGACAGTGCTAGACCCAGACTGGGGCCTGCTCACTGCCCTGGAGATGGCTAAGCGTGGCCTCTACGCGGTGCTGGGTCCTCACCTTGTGGCTGAGGCCTCTCCTCTGAGCAGGCCCCTGTGCGGCAGGGTGAGCAGGTGTAGGCTAGGGAAGGTGTCATCCTCTTCCCATGAGGGGGACTGTGAGGCGGAACCCAGCAGGATCCCCAGGCGCTCCTCTCTACAGAATGCAGTACCCAGTAGCCCTGGCAGTTGGACCTCTAACCCAGGCAAGGCCCCTCAGCACCATGCCCCTCCCACTGCATGCCTATCACCCTCTTCAGGCTCTGGGAAGCTGAGGCAGTGGCATCTCTCTGGTTTTGGTCCAGGAGAGAGCACCCACCCTCCCATCCCCTGGCCATCGGCCCTGCTGAATCGTGGTGATGGGGAGGCTGTCCACCTTACTATCGAGAGCATGAGCTTTAATTGTGTTTGAACAGTGAAAGACCAGGAGTGGGTGAGAGGAAGCAAGATCAAGAGGTATCTGTGTACCCAATTAGGTCACGTCTACAATCTGCTGTCCCTCCCCACAGCAGGCAGCCCTGTCCCCAGGGCTGTCTACTGCCCCTGTGTTCTGTCTGTCCACCCAGACCTGTCTGAGAGCTCTACAGGTCTGGGACCCTGTGCAAGGCACTGGCACCCAGGGTGGCCATCACTCTCTGAGACTCTAGGGGAGGCAGGGTGCCTGCAGCCCCGCAGGAAGGGCGCCTTGACAGGTGGCAAGCCAGGGCCCAGATGGCCTCCTGCCATCCCTTGTCCCTCTCGGAGCCCTGGTTTCCTAGTTTTGCTGGGGTAAACCTTGGATATAGTGGGCTGTGGGGCATTTTGCAAGTGGAGATTCCTGGGGCAGGGGTGAGTGACATTCTGGAGCCTCTCTGCTGTCCCAGATGCTATGGTAAACCCTGGACAGTCCCTGAGAGACAGATCTCCTCGGCTCTGCTGGCCTCCCAACACCCCTGTGTCTTGCTCTGCCTTCCTGCAGGACACTGCCTCCTTCCCGCTGTCCCTCTGGCCATCTCTGGGGTCCTGCATGGGCCTCAGGGCTCTCTGGTCCTGAAGAAGTTCAGTCCTCTTCCTGGACCCTCCTGAGGTTCCTCTGCATGGGCTACCTCTTCCCTGTCCTCAGTGGGCCAGGATGACCTTTCTGTGTTTTGCTAAGATGGAGTAGGGTGGCTGTCACTACACAGGAAAATCCAGAGTCGAAACTTGGCCAACTCACACCTTCTGCTCTTGCCCTCAGTCCTGGCTCCCAGCCTCCTATGGAACTGAATTAGATGTTAAACTGCCACCGCAGATTTCCCCATCGGGGTGTGGTCAAAGCTCTGGGAGTGGTGGTATTCACTCTGCGGTGTCTTGTCTCCAGTGGGAAGTGGCCACGGGTGACTTGGACAGCTGGGGACTGGAAGCTCCCGGAGACTTCCGCTGTGCATTTGGTAACAGGGCTGGGACGTCTCAGGCCAGCTCTCTGGACTGTTCTCTGCATTGTCTCCAGCTGGCTGCTTGCCACAGTGTGGCTGCCCACATGCTAAGACTGCTCACATTGCTGTTTGATTCTCCAAGGACAGAAACCACATGGTCATCTGTGATGCAGCCATGGCAGGCACACCTTGTCACTTCCATGAGATGTGGCCGCCTCTCACCCCAGCCTGGCCTCCTTGTGGGTCTGGGGCCTGCAGGGCTTGCTTCCGCCCCTGGTCCTGTCAGAGGGCAGCAACCTCTGAGCTCTCCCTGGGCTGCACGTGCCCCAGAGCAACTGCCAGTGTGCTGCAGACCAGTGGTCCCCGCCCCACTCACTGCGCTCTGCTCCCAGCCCACTCTTCCCGCTGGCCAGTGTGCTGGATCCCCACACCACACCCATCTCACCTGCCAGAGCTCCCTAGCAGGCCTGTCGCCCAGCCCAGGTGCAGGATTTGAGCATGCCAGCTGCTTGTTGCCATGGCTACCTGGCACGCCCAGGAGGGTGGAGGACCAGATGAGGAGACTGCTGAGAAGCCCACAAGCGCAGGCAGAGCCCAGCTGCGCTGCCCTGCACACACAGCCGGAGCAGGGGTGAGAGTGGTGGGGCTTGTGCTACCCACAGATAGCTGCAAAGCAAGCAAACAAGCAGCTAAATAACATCGACTGCTCCACCAGTTGGAGCAGTCGCCTTCGTAAGTAGATGGTCACCAAGATGCCAGTTGCATGCAGAGTGCGTGACAGAGAATAGTGCAGAAGCAGAGGGAACGTGCGCACACCAGGCTTCATGTCTTGTGCGGCAGTGGGAGCGTTGAGGGTGTTCTAGAAGCAATCAGAAAAACAATTGCATGCTCTGACCCTTCACCAGGGTACGGTGATTCCCAGCCCCTCCCTCGCTGTCCTGCTCTGGCTGCCCGTGCCAAGGCACACAGCTGCAGCGCCTGGGCCTGCTTGTTGCCCCAGAGGGCTCCATCCTGGGCAGCCCCGGATCCAGGTGTGAGGGCATCAGGGCTAACAGGTCCCTTGTCCTCAGGCCAAGGGGTGACATGCCCCACCTCCGGTCCGGGCAGGCATCTCCCTAGAAATGGTGCCACCTGGCTCCCGGTGGAGTCTGGCATGTCCCTCTGGTGTGCTGGGAGTTGGGCCTCACTGGGAGCTGAAGCCTGCCCAGTGCCCATGTGGTGATAGTGACTGGAGGGACACCCTTCTGTGCCAGCTGCCTGCCTCTGATCCTCCTGCACTGTGCTGTCATGGCGTCCCCACCCCAGGTGCATGGTCCAGGTCCCACCTGCGGCTCCTCATCCTGTTGTTCTGCACACCAGCATTGGGTGCAGGGATGAGAAAGATGCAGCCCTGGGAAGCCAGTGTCGTGAGTGTTCCTGGACAAAAGAATAAACGAAAATGCCCCAGCCTCCTTGCTTCCCCATGGGAGCTCCTGCAGGGGGCCAAGGGCCTCTGGGCAGGCCTGGCCCAGCCGTGGCACCCAGAGTCAGAGGGATGGTGTTCAGGGAAAGTGTGCCCATCCCTGTGCATCCTGGAGCTGGACACGGAGGCCAGTGTGGCTTGGCCTGCCTGTGGGTGGCTACCCAGCCTCAGGGAGGAGTGGCCCCTGGCAGCCTCAAGTGGGTCTGTGGCCTCAGGCTTGCCATGCCCTGCCTGCAGGCCTTTCCATGTTAATGGAGGGTGCACCCTGAGGTCCAGGCCTGCTCTGCCTGGGTCCTGCAGGGAGGGTGGTTTTGTGCCTCGAGACCTTTGTGGGATACAAATTCAGGGGTTTCTTAACCCAGGGGCTATGTTCAGGGTGTGGCTTCCCTTTGTCCCAGATGGTTGACCTTCCTTGATCAGTGAGCCCCAGGGATGGAGGGCCACAGAGAGGGCCAGGGACATGGAGCTGGCATTGCTCCTACACCCACAGCTGACCCACGTGCTGAGCAGGGGGAGGGGTGGGTGGAGTAAGATCCCAGCACGGTGAAGACCAGGGAGCCCAAAGGAAGAAGAAGTCTTCACGTGAAAGCTTGCGTGGAACTCCAGCCAGCCAACGGGAATGTGCGTGTGGCCTCAGGCTGGAGGTAGGAGCCCATGCTGTGCAGTCTCGGCCACCACCCCACACCCGGCTGGAAGCCACTGCCTGCTTGCAGTGTCCTCACTCCCGAAGCCCTGAGAGTCTTGCATCCCCTTCCCTAGCTGTGGCACAGATTGACCCCCGTGTGTTCATTCCCTGTGTTCATTCCCATGGACATTTGTCACTGTTCCCTGTTGCCTTTTGTGCTGAGTCCAGCAGGAGTAGACAGAGTCCCTAGCAGCAGCCCCAGCCCAGAGCACTTGCTGCCAGCTCCTCTGTCCTTTGTAACAGCTCACCTGTGGTATTGTGGGTGTGGCTAGTGGGTCCCTGGGGAGCTGGCTGGGGCACCCATTGCCTGTGATGGGCAGAAGATGGCAAGGGCAGTAAGAGCCTGGGCAGCCTTCCTTACGTGCGGTGCTGGAGGAGCTCTGGCTGTGGGGGAGCCTCTGCAGAGCCCCCAGCAGCCACGGCACTCCCACCATAGGGCTCCCCAAGCCTGGAGGAAAGCCATCGTGCCCTGTTGGTGCTTCACAGGTGGGACCCAGGGTCACCCAAGTTTGTCCCCTGCAATTTGAGTTGATGTTTCCCTCAGCAGAGTACAGCCAGTGCAGCTGCGTGCTTGTGGAGCTGGGAGCAGACACCAGGCTGAGCCGGGGAAGGGCAGCTGCCATGCCTGCACCTGTCAGCAGCCTGCGGCTCCTGGGCCGAGGGTCACTAGGTGTGTGGTCCTGCCAGTGATTCCCCTCCCTGCCTCCTACTTTCTCCATGTCTTCTCTTGCCAAGGCCATGGCCCACAGGCTGGGTAGGGGCTCCGAGCCACTTTCTGCAGGGACACAGCAGCACCATTCAGCAGTGGCCCTCTGCCACTCTGGTGCCTGCACATACTAAGCCTGCAGGCACCCGCACTAAGGGGTGTCCTGGGCACTGCCCAGCCCCCTGGTGGGTGTGGCCTGGGGGTGTTGTTTGGGTGCCAGTGCCAGTGTTCTGTGCTACTTGTGATGCCCTTAGGCCCCTGCATCCAAGTCCCAGTGCAGCCAGCTGGGCTTGGGGTGCAGAGCCTGACATGGGCAGTGACGGGAGCCAGCCTGGTGCATGGTGGGGTCAGCGCCTGCCCTTTGACAGGGTTGGGTCAGTAATCTGGAAGTCTGTGGAGGAGGAATCAGAGGCCAGGCTGAGCTTGGAACCCTTGGCTCAATCTTAGGGTGGAACCTCAGCCAGGGACACTGTTCCTAGAGCAGCTGGTTCTAATGAGAATCCTAGAAACTGACCAGGCTTGGGGGTGGCTAGCACCATCCTCCAGTCTGCTGCTGTTCCCACTATGGTGCCACAGATAAACTAGTGGAGTCACAGCCACTACCCCCATGCTGCTTACCATCTTCCCAGCTATGGCCATTTCCACAGAGCAGCCACCCGCCGCTGCGCCGTATTTAAGCCCGGTAATTGAATTGCAATTGATATACATGTCGGTTTAAGATCATGCTAATTGCTTCATTTCCCAGACCACTCCTAAAAAGAAAATGAATTTCCCTGTAATATTTTCAGTGGGGTGAAATGACCCTTGTGGAAATCAATACTGGCTCCAGAATGAGCTGTGGAGTGGGTGGGCATGTGGGGCGGGGCTGTAGCCACCCCTCCCGCCCGTCTCAGCAGGCATGAGGAGCTTCCCCGGCCCGGCCTGAGAGAACACCCAGCCACGTGTCGGGTGCCGCATGAGGCTTGGTGCGATTGGCGCTTGTGCAGGCTACGAGCAGGCCTGGCTCTGAGGGAACTGTGGGTGTCAGGAAAGGTGCAGTGTCCAGGCAGTGGACGCAGGGGATCCAGGGAGGTCAGGGGGCCTCCGAGTCACCTATCCCTTCTCCATGCATTGGGGCTGGTGCCAGCTGCAAAGGTGGCAGTGTGCACCCTGCCATCTGCACAGCCCCCTGCAAATGGTTGTGAGCAGAGGGGCCATGTCCCTAACCAGCGTCATGGCCACTTTGCTGGGAAAAAAGGAGTTAAGATGAAGTTGGACAGTGTGGAGTTAGTGAGGGGCCAGCACGGAGAGACCAGTCCTTCGGGCCCAGGTGCGTGCTGCTGAACCTGCTCTCTAGCTTCCTTGAGCCTCAGCACTTGGTTATCAGTGGAACTGCAGCCCACCTGCCCACTCGTCCTCCAGCTGCCCACTCAGCCTCTATCTGCCCACCTGTCCTCCACCTGCCCACCTGCCTCCACCCACTCACCCTCCCATTGGTCCTCCACCTGCCCACTCCTCCTCCACCTGCCCACCTGCCTCCACCCTCCCACTTGTTCTCCACCCATCCACCTGCCTCCACCCACTCACCCACTCATTGGTCCTCCACCTGCCCACCTGCCACTTGTTCCCCATTCATTTGTCCCATCCCTTCCAGATTGGCTGAGAGCCCCTGTGCTGGCCCATGTTAACGCAGGTACACAGAGGGGCAGGTGTGCACTGTCAGGGAGTCGCAGGTGGGTGAGGTGGGGTATCTGTAGGAGTGTGGCTCTGCAGGTGGTGTGGCTGGAGTGCTCTGCTCTGGAATCTCCAACCTGCTCCCATGAGGCTTCCACAGTGTGGGGACATGTGGCATATATAACTCTACTCTAATTTGGGGAAATTTTTCTTTAACTATTTAGTTGAGAATGTTCTTTATAGCATTTGTTTGCATTTTAATTTTTTCTTGTATCCCAATTGCTCTTATATTGTTTCTTCTGATTTTGTCCCAGACATTTTGAAAATTTTGCTTATGTTCTGTGAGGGTTTTTATTTTATTCTTTTTGTCTTCCACATACTCAAGCTTGCTCAGCCTATCCTCATTGTCGAGATTTCTTTTTTCAAGAGCTGAGATCCTATTTTCTATAGAAATTAACCTATTATTAAATTCTTCCATTGTTCCTCTAATGTGATTGACCACAGATTTCAGCACTATTGCTTCCTTTTTCAGAATACCTATTTCTTTGATAATAGAGTTTTTCATCTCTCCTGTTTTCTCATTTAGTCCCTTCATTATATCTTCTTTTAGTTCATTGTTCCTTTTAGTAATCAGATCACTGATCATTTTTTTTCTAGATTTTCATCTCACTCCCTATTCATGGGCTCCTTGTTAGGGGAGTTGTGGGTATGAGGTGAATCTTTTCTAGTTTGATTCCTCATCTTTGAAAGCCTTCTTGTGGAGCTTTGAATTGAGGTTCCCTGTGTGGAAGCAAAACAGGTCTCTGGAGCCTTCTTTGAAGGTCAAACTGTGGCTTCAGACATGTCTCTATCATAACCTCCTTTTTCCAGAAAGCTGCTTCTGCTTGGAGACTAGTTTAGCTACACCTTTGGGATCTAGGCTTCAGGACTCAAATCTGGAAACTTTGCGATTGTGGGATAGCCTGCTGGGTTTAGCTGTGTCCTGGGGTCCTGAAGATGCAGGACAAGCTGAAATGGGCTTGCCTGTGTGCTGAACTGGGGCCTGAGATCATTGATGATGGTGATGGGTCCAATAATACTGGATCTGGTGGTATGGGTGACAGCTTGGCAGGGTCTGGGTATGGTGTCCACCAAGATGTCCTGCACAAATGCTAGTGCCACATTGGTGTCCTGGGCCCATGCATCGAAGGATGGGTTCCAAGTGCTGGGTCCTCAGGGGTGATCTTCACACCTGCTGGGGCTGGAGGAAAAGATCTTGACCTGGGTGGAAAGTGTCCAAGAGTGGAGTCTCAGGGGTATCCTGCACACCTGCCATGTCTGGAGACCTGGGTGGCAATAGGAAGGGTCCAGCCAGCAGTGAAAAGGGTCCAAACTTGGGGTCCTTGGGAATTTCCTGGACAACTGCCAGTGTGGGGATGGAGGCCTGAACCCTGGCCAGCAGGTTAGGGGTGGGGTCCTCATGGATTTCCTGCATGCCTGCCCAGGGTGGGGCCAGAGACATGGGCCTGGGAAGGCGGTTTCTAGGTGCAGGATCCTCCAGAGTATCCTTAGAAATAATGTCTTTTTACATGTCTCTTACATTTAAAAAAATTATGAAGGATTGGGAGCAATGTATGGTTCATCTCAAACACATCATATGATCTAACAGTGCCAAGATTCTGAAGCTGTCAATATGGAAAACTCCACTGAATAACTAATCTAAGGGAAATCTGGCACTCAATAAATATAAAACCCTTTCAGCATTAATTGTTCAAAAATGTTCTTCATTCCCACGGATTTCTTTGAACATAAGAAGTAAATTGCCAAATCATTTTTATATGCATGAGGTTATTTCTTTCCCACTTGAGGATGATGGAAATTGGATTTAAATATTGGTCTATAGAAAGTATCTTGCATATTTATTGATAGATTCAGTTGACTTTTAGCATATGCTAAAAGTGGTCAACAGGCATGCTAGTGTTTATTTTTCAGCAATATTTCTATACATTAATAAAGATAACTCAACAGTATGCATATCTTTATTGGAAGATTGCTTTAGAAAATTTAGAAATATCTTTAGCAGCAAAATATCATAAAAATGCCACAGCTTTTGTGTTGCTAATTCAGCAAATTTATTTTGTAAGGAAAACAACTCCGATTTCTCTCCCACTCACAGAAATCCATCATAAAGATGGGGAGAATATATGCAGCTCCTGTATTGTAAATGCAATACTATTTCAAAGAAATAAACACTAATTATTTTAGTGTTTTAGAGCAAGTTAATGATATTCATTTTGAAGATTACCAGAAAATCATGAAATTTTCCAGAACTGATTACAAGATTTTGGAGGCACTAGACTAGATTCATTAATTCATTTAAATATTGGATGACCCTAAATCCTTTAAAAGACAAGAGATATGCTAGTTTTTCATTTCTTTCCTTAAATCATAAGAAGTAGTGGAATAAAATCCTGCTTTATCTTTTACCTCCAGTGATTTAAATGTGGAAAGAAAATTTTAGAAGACTCAGTATGGTAGACTAGAAAAGAAAAGAGAATGGAGTCTCAGAGGGATCTGGCTGATGCACAAAGGGTCATCTCTAAGAGGGCCCCTTGCATTTCAAGCATCTCCTGAGCTAAATTCACCCTGCCTCACAGAGATAAAAGAGGTAGTTGTGTTGTCTCTGGCCTGATATGGGCAATAACCTTGTTCTCCCCTTTGAATAGAACCAAAATCTGGGTAATAATATTATTGAACGTAAAATGGATAGTTTTCATAATTCCTTATTGATAGCCTTATCCTGAGCACTGTTTCAATGAA
>PVKS010054179.1:0-10148 GCA_004027875.1 Aplodontia rufa
AAGGAGAAAGATATGGGTCTAATTTCAATTTTCTGCAAGTGGATGACCAGTTTGTCCAGCACCATATGTTGAAGAGGCTGTCACTTCTCTATGTAATATTTTGTCCGCCTTTGTCAAAAATCAGGTGTTTAAAGATTTGAGGATTTGTTTCAGGGTCTTCTATTCTATTCCATTGGTCTTCTTTCCTATCTTGATACCAGTACCATGCTGTCTTTGTTACTATGGCCCTATAGTATAGTTTTAGATCTGGAATGGCAAAATCACCTGTTTCATCTTTCTTGCTTAGTAGTGTTTTGGCAATTCTGGGTTTCTTATTGTTCCAAATGAATTTGAGAATTGCTTTTTCTATGTCTGTAAAGAAAAACATAGGTATCTTTATAGGGATAGCATTAAATCTATATGAAGCTTTTGGTAGAATGGCCATTTTTATTATATTAATTCTGCCGATCCAAGAGCATGGGACATCTTTCCATCTTCTTAGGTCATCTTGGATTTCGTTCTTCAATGTTTGATAGTTTTCATTGAAGAGATCTTTGATTTCCCTTGTAAGGTTAATTCCCAAGTATTTTATTTTTTTCAAAGATATTTTGAAAGGGACTGATTTCCTGACTTCTTCATCAGTCCTATTATTATTAGTATATAGGAAAGCTATTGATTTATGCATGTTGATCTTGTATCCTGCCACTTTGCTAAATCTATTTATGAGTTCAAGCAGTTTACTGATGGAGTTTTTTGGATTTTCCAGATACAGGATCATGTCATCAGCAAAAAAAGAGAGTTTGACTTCTGAGTGTTGCTGCATTGGGGACAAAATCTTTAACACACAAAATTTCAGGGGGACATTCTAGATCTAAACCATAACACCTGTGCCCGTCTTAAGAACAAGGGGAAGTTTTTATAGTTTTTAAAGCAATATGGGCTGGATGTTGGGGCTGGTGGTCTGATTGGAGTTTTAGTTTATAAATGTACCAACTGAGAGGTAATTTGTAGAAGTTTAGGTGACAGAAGGTGGTGGCTTGGACAAAAGTGATGGTAACAGAAATGACAAAAAAGGGTGAATTTAAGTGAATTTGGGAAGCGAATTTATCAGTACGCGGTAAAGGATTGGATTTGCTTTCCTTGGACAAGGAAGGCAGCTCTATTTTTATCTGGGTGGATGATGATTCTGTTCACTCGTGAGTTTGCTGTTAGGCTTTAAAAGACGATGCATCCATTAGTAAGGAAAAGGTAGGTCAATCTTTCAAATTATTCAAATGTGGATAATATCACTGAGAATCTTAGGTTATAATGTAGTAGAAATAGTAGTTTATAATTTGTTAACATTTTCTATGTACCAATTTTTAAATGCATTGTGAAACAGGCACCAAGCTAAATAATGGTGTTTTTCTCCAGTGTATGGTTGGACTTAGAGGGGACTTTAAGGTTCTCTTTTATATACTTTTAGTTCATTTAATTTCTCTTAAAAGCATGTTACAATTTGAAAATATGCCAGTGGCTGTCTAAAGGGAATTGGAAAGACTGTGGGCTGAATATTTAAAGGTCAATATTTCTAGGGACCTTAGAGAGGCTAAGAGAATGCAGACTGCAGACCACAGACCACCAGCCCAAGCCCAGAAGACAGAATCACAGAATCAGTAAGGGAAGCCAGTGAAAAGATAGGGCAGCTTTGGAAAAATCCCTGATGCTTTCTTTTCTCCTTTTCTTTTTTTTAAAGAGGGAGAGAGAGAGAGAGAGAATCAATTTTATTTAGTTTTTCATGTGGCTTTCATTGCTCCAACACTTTGTTGTGTATGTGGTGCTGGGGTTCGAACTTGCATCCTTGCACATGGCAGGAAAGTGCTGTAACTGCTGAGCCACTGCTCCAGCCCCATCCCTGATGCTTTTTACCTGTGCCAAACACACCTGTGGTGTGAATCGACAGTGTCCTGGCCTGTGTGATCAGTGCAGTGCCGTAAGTCTGCAGGAGGGTGGCATGAATCTCTGGTGCACCAAATGTCCAAAAATGGGGAATAAAACCTGAGCAGGCAGAAATGAAAACTTGAAAGTCTTCTGCAGTTTATTTTCCTGTTGTATTTTTCTGAACTTCTACTCATCCCTACATGGAGCCACAACCACAGAGACGTCCGTACTCATCAGTAAGACTGATGTTTGTTAAGGATGCCTGCAGTTAGCCCAAATGTGAGATGGTTTAATCCTCTAATTATAGATGACTCCGGTAGCAACAGGAGCTCTGAGCCCCCAGCCAGGATCACAAGAGTCACAATCCTGGCTCCTTCAGGTAAATCGTGCGATTACCCAGCAGAGGAAAAGGGTGGGATCTGAAGGGTTCTTTATTGAACCTCACATGGGCACTGGCTTTCTGAAGCCTGTATTCACAGGCCCCACGTGGTGCCCAGCTGCTCGGTCTCTCTTCACTGCACAACCCAGGCCGTTCTCTCAACCTGACAACCGACTTGTGGTGCGCGCGTTGCACGCTAAGTTTTAGCCCTGAACATCTAATGCAGCATGGCCCAGCCTGTGGGCTTGAACCGAGCTCCATCACTCACCCAACTGTGAGCATTTTTTTTTCATTTTTTTCCCACATTTATTAGAAGTATATTGCGATACAGGATACAGATGAGGGGGCAACATTGTGAAAACTGTAGCAATCAATGTGTATAAACTTTGATAACCAGGGGTAATGCTAACACATAAACTGAGCATTTTTAAAGTTACTTTGTGTGCTCCAGTTTCTTCCACTGCAAAATGAGGATACTACTAGCACCTACTTCATATGATTGCTGCGAACATGGAAGGAGTTGCCTGTGAGACTTTTGCTCTTAGTGCCTACAGGGAGTGAGCACTTAATAAATGGTAATCGTTTTTATTTGTTATGTTCATTATATTTTGATTGAGAGTAGAAGTCCTCAGAGTTAAAACAATTCCATACCAGCCACTTCCATATCAGTATTTGAGCACGTAGTGAGAATCCTCCAAGGTTTTGGAAAGGAGGAATATAAAGTTTTCCTTTGAGAATGGAATGAAAAGATAAATAACATTATAGATCAAAGCCAAGTGGTCTCAGAGTGATGGAATTGCTCCCAGGCAAGCAGGCAGGACTGAACTGTAACCACTCACCACCCACTCATTCATTCATTCATTCGTTTAATGACTTCTGAGGCTTACCATGTCTGAGGCATCGGGCAGGGTGTTAGATGCAAATTTGGGGCTGATTCTTGCTTTCATGGAGATTACCAACTAGTGGGGGACTTGGGCAATAAGCGAGAGCAAACAAATCGATACATATATCATAACAAATTGCATTTTGTGTTGTTAAAAAGGAAAGAAGCTGCTGTTAGAAGGGGGGTTGACGGTATAGCATTCCATGGCATAACTATATCATACACTATCTGACTATTCTATTGCTGATGGACACTAAGGTTGCTTTGATTTATTTTGACGATATTGGACAAGGTTGCAATGAGCATTATTATTTTCATGATCTGGTGCACACAGTCAATTGTGAGAAGCTGAATTTTTTTTTAGGAATTTGTCCAATCAGTACCACAGTCAGGTGTTTGGAGCTGTGCATCCCGGATGTATGTAATAAAGGAGTGCCTTGTCTGCAGAGAACTTAAACAGAGCCAAAAATCCAATAAAAATAGCAGTAATTCCAAAGAACTACCCCAGTCCAAATCTTTTGTTGATTAAGTTTTAAAACAATGGTGGATATTTTTATTGAATTTTCATAATATATATGTAAGCTTTACATATGGAAAACCTAAACATATAAATAAAATAAATAATTATAAAAGAAGTAATTACATACATATAAATATAAAAACAGTCGTTAATGTCAAGTTAGCTCTTAACATACTTGGACTGGGCTTCAAACCTTTGTTTTGAAAGTAAGTATGTAATAGATGGAGATTATGAGTGCTTGCCTGCTTTGGTCTGATAATATGTCCCACCCCTGAGTGACTACATGTTCTTGGGAAAAGAGTAGATTAGAATGGAACATGAGCATGGTGATTAGAAAAACAAAGAAACAGAGCTTGAATTACAAAAATTCGGTCATTCTTTGGTGACTTTTGGAGCTTTCAAACATCCGTGGAGGTATTTCAAAGTGGCTAGCGTGGACCCCAGAGAAAACAAGGCAGGGACAGTACTGCAATTTCTGGAATGTATCATGAGGAGGCTGATTATCATAAATCACAGGCAAGCTAAACATTGCATTTAGGACTCTTTCTAACTACTTGTGTATCTGTTCTGTTGGGTGAAAAATATCGCTCAAAATTAAAATAAAGTGTTTTGTGCTGAACTCTGGCATATGGAAGTTAATAGAAGAAAATGTACGTTGTTTCTTTTTTCCTATTATTATTATTTGATTATTTATTCTAGAAAATAATTTTGTGAAATAGGAGGGTGTGAAAAATGATCCGCTCAGGGTGTCAAAAATCTCACTCTCCACATTTCATGTATATTCTCAAACATATAGGCATTGAACTGCTCATAATTTTCTGTTATCTGTTTGATGTCTTCAGCTACTAAACTGATTCTCTTATTACTTCACTTCATTGTCTGGGCCATTTCTTATCATGCCAAAGAATCAGCTTTGCCTTGGTTTCACCTCTCATATGTTTGTCTTCTGTTTTGTGGATTTGTGCTCCCCCTTCTCCAAGATTTCCCCTCTTCTTTTCCAAACTTTTTAACACACTGTTTTACTCCTCATTTTTTTTAATGAATAGATGCATTTTCCCACATTTTTACCGTTGCATTATAGTGGTACATATGATAGGTATTCACGCACACACACACACACACACACACACATGCACATGCATGCACGCGCGCACATACACAGTATGACAGTATAATTTGACCAATGTTCCCTGCCCCCAGTACTTCTCCCCTTCCTCACCTTCTCCCAACCGCTGTTCCCATTCTTCTACTGATCTCCCTTTGATTTGTTTTTACTTTTCCAGTTTTTATTGATAGTGTGGGAATTATTATTTTGTATCTTAGAGGTGCAAAATATACTTTTTTATCCCCCCTTTTCCCTCCCGCCATTCCTCCCCTCTCCTCTTCTCTTTCCTCTGCAACTTCCTTTAGCTATTAATTTGCATTTGAATTGTTGATTTTGTAATCTTATCCTTCCTTCCCCCTTTCCTTTATTTTACTCTAGCTTCCATATATGAGAGAAAGCACTTGATCTTTGAATTTCTAAGTTTGGATAATCTCACTACGCATGATGTTCTCCATTTCCATCCATTTACCAACAAAAGCTGAGATTTCATTCTTTGAACAGCTGAGTAGAAGAACTTCATGACATGTATATATTTACATTTTTATATATTATATAATATGTAAATATACATATATAAAACCACAATTTCTTAATCCATTCATTTAATGATGGGCATCTGGGTTGATTTCATAATTTAGCTGTTGTGAATTGTGCTGCTCTAAACATCGATGAGGCTGTGTTGCTGTAGTATGCTGATTTTTAATCTTTTGGGAAAATATCTAGTGGGAGTGGGACAGCTCCATCACAAGGTGGTTCCATTCCCAGTTTTTTTGAGGAATTTCCACATTGCTTTCCAGAGTGGTTGTATCGGTGCACAGTCCCACCAACAATGTACAAGAGTTCCTTTTCTCATACAACCTCGCCAGCATTTATTGTTATTCATATTCTTGATCTTTGCCATTCTGACTGGAGTGAGATGAAATCTTAATGTAGTTTTGATTTGCATTTCCTTGATTGCTAGAAATGTTGAACATTTTTCATATATTTATTGCCTTTTTGTGTTTATTCTGTTGAGAGTTTCTGATTAGTTCTTTTGCCTGTTTATTGATTGAGTTGTTTGGGTTTTTCTGGAGTTAAGTTTTTTGAGTTCCTTGTATATTTTAGATATTAGTCCAGTGTTAGAAGGATAGCTGGCCAAGATTTTCTCCCATTCTGTGGGCTGTCTCATCACAGTCTAAATTGCTTCTTTACCAAAAAATAAAAAAAAAAAATTAAAAAAAATACTACTTGGCCATTAGAGAAGACGATATTATGGCTTTTGCAGCCAAATGGATGCAGATGGAAAGAATTATGCTAAGTATCTCAATCTCAGAGACTCAAGGGCCAAGTGGTATCTCTCATCTGTGGAAGCTAGAATACATGGGGAAGCAGTATGTTAGACGGCTAAGCTAACAATAACTTCATATTGTATGATTCTCAATGCAACAAGGAGATGACTCCCTAGGATACTTGGAGGCGTAGGGAGGGGGACGGTGGGGGGAGGGTGTAGGAAGAACTCCTAGGAGACTGGAGGGTGGGAATATGGGGAAACATCCCAGAAGGAGATCACTGTCCTCCACAAGATATCCATTTAACTCAGGAGTTCTTCTGGGGGAAACAACAACAGGGGAACCCAAGCTGGTCATCCATGATATGGCATTAGCCCCGGAAAACTAAGTATATATACATTGGTTCTTGAATGTTTGATAATGTTTCCCCCTCAATTGTATCTCTATATCCATCTAATAAAAAAATTTTAAATTGTTTCCTTACCTCTGCAGAAGTTTTTTAGTTTGATGGCGTCCTACTTATTGATTCTTGATTTTATTTCTCATGCTGTGGGGGTCATGTTAGGGAAGTGCTCGTATATGATGGAGAATTGACCCTATGTTTTCTTTTCTTTTCTTTTTTTTTTTTTTTTTTTCAGGGCTAAGGACCCAACTCAGGGCCTTGCGCGCTAGGCAAGTGCTCTCCCACTGAGCTAAATCCCCAACCCTTACCCTATGTTTTCTTCTTGCAGTTGTAAGGTTTCTGGTCTAATTCCTAAGTCTTTGATTCATTTTAATTTGAGGTTTTGTTTTTTGCAGGTGAAATATAAGGATCTAATTTCATTTTTCTGCATATAGCTGTCCAGTTTTCCCAGCACCATTTGTTGAAAGTTTTCACCACCAAGATATATTCTTTGCCACTTTTGTCAAATATGAGATGGTTATAGGTTTGTGGATTTGTCTGTGTCTTCCATTCTATGTCATTGGTCTTCACACCTCTAAATAGACTACGCTTTAAAGAGCAGTTTTAGGTTCACAGCAAAATTGAGCAGGAATGCCAGAGTTCTGACACGTACACAGATTCCCCACTATCAGCATTCTGAACTAGTGTTATAATCAATAAATCCACATTTGTCAATCATTATTCAGATCACTTAGTTTACGTCAGGTTCATTCTCAGCTTCGTGCCTTCTACGGGTTTTGTCTGTTGTATAGGGACATGTGTCTGCCTTGTTCCAGTGTCATGCAGAATGATTTCACAGGCCTACAGTGATTTTGCAGACCCTCTGTGCGCTGCCTAGTTTATCTCTTCCTCCTTAACCCTTAGCAACCACGGGTCGTGTTTCCATATTTTTACCATTTCTGGACTGTCACGTAGAATCCAACACTATGGGGTTTTTCCAAACTGGCTTCTTCACTAGGTAATAAGCATGAAGATTCCTCCATTTTTTTCCATGGCTTGATTGTTTACTTCTTTTTAGCAGTGACTAATATTCCATTGCCTGGATATACCACAGTTTTTCCACTCACCTGCCAAAAGACATCTTTGTTATATTCAAGTTTTGGCAATTTTTATAAAGCAGTTATAAACAACCACATGAAGGATTTTGTGTGGACACACCTTTTCAACTCCTTTGAATAAATACTGAAGAGAACCATAGCTGGAGTGTATGGAAGGAGTTTGTTTAGTTTTGAAAAAAATCTGCTAATCTGCTGGGTGTGGTGGTGCATGCCTGTAATCCCAGAGGTTTGGGAGGCTGAGGCAGGAGGATTGCAAGTTCAAAGCCAGCCTCAGCAATTTAGTGAGGCCCTAAGCAAATTAGCAAGACCCTGGCTCAAAATAAAAAATAAAAAAAGGGTTGGGGATGTGGCTGTTTGGTTAAATGCTCATGGATTCAATCCATGGTACCCCCAAACCCCCCCAAAAAACCCACAAAAAACAAAAAGAAGCTGCTAATTTATCTTCTGTGCGGCTGTACCATTTTGTAGTGTCAACAGCAGTGAATTAGGGTCCCTATCATTGCACCATCATTTGGTGGTGCAGTGTTTTGGATTCGGGCCGTTCTAATAGATGTGTAGTAGCATCCCATGATTGCTTTCATCTGCGCTTCTCTCGGGATGTGTAATATGGGCCACCTTTTCATACGCTTATTTCCTTTCTGGATGTCTTTTTGGTGAAGTGTCTGTTCAGGAATTTGGCCTATTTTTAAATCAGATTGTTTGTGTTAAACAAAGGTAGATGAAAATAAGAACTGTAAGGATTGTTTGGAGAGGCAATATGAGTGATAAGCCCAGTGATTATTATTTTTTTTAAGAGAGAGAGAGAGAGGGACAGAGAGAGAGAGACAGAGAGAATCAATTTTTATTGAGTTTTTCACATGGTGTTTGTTGCTCAGACATTCAGTTGTGTACATGGGTGCTGGGGTTTGAACTCGCATACTCACGCCTGCCGGGCAAGCGCTGTAACCGCTGAACCACCGCTCCAGCCCCCAGTGGTTATTCTTTAAATAACAGTGTCTAACGTTCAAGCCCAGTTCCTTTCTTCCTACTTGCACCACGGGGAACACTGAATCCTGATGACTTCCATGAGCCCTGAATCCAGCCAAACTGGAGACTTTTCAGCAAAGTGGTCCCAATAAGTCCTAAAGGTGTGAGAGCACCTGTCTGTTTCCAACTAGATCCTACGGGGCTATTTCTTGCTTAGGAGAACACAGAGCATGTGCAGGAGAAATAACATTTTGGGGAAACTGCATGGTTGTAAGCCTTCACCCAGCCTCCCCAGTGCATTGTCTATGTGACACCAGACAGCTACATGTTTGGCAACATACGAACTGATGGCCAAAAGCAGCCAGGTCCTGATTCTATTGCTCGCTTGCTGTGCAGCTGGTGTGGATCGTGGCTCATTTTCCCTCAAAATCTCTCAGTCTTTTTTTTTTTTTTTTTAAAGAGAGGAGGACAGTGAGTGAGAGCGAGTGAGAGAGAGAGAGAGAGAGAGACAGAGAGAGAGGGAGAGAGAGAGAGAGAGAGAATCAATTTTTATTGAGTTTTTCACATGGCCTTCATTGCTCAGACACTTAGTTGTGTACATGGGTACTGGGGTTTGAACCTGTGTACTTGTGCATGCCGGGCAAGCGCTGTAACCTCCGGGCCACCACTCCAGCCCCAAAATCTCTTAGTCTTTTTACCTGCAGGATGGAGATTCTTTTTTTTTTTTTTTTTTTTTTAAGTGAGAGGGAGAAAAAGAGAATCAACTTTATTCAGTTTTTCATGTGGCTTTTGTTGCTCCTACATGTCGTTGTGTGTGTGGTGCTAGGGTTCGAACCCTTATCCTCGTGCATGCCAGGCAAGCGCTGCAGCCACTGAGATAGGGTTCCAGCCCCCAGAATGGAGATTCTTTTTTTTTCACATTTCTTAGAAGTATATAGCGATACAGGATACAGATGAGGGGGAAACATTGTCAAAACAGTAGCAATCAATGTGTATAAACTTTGTTAACCAGGGGTGATGCCAACACATAGATAAACTGCTATGGGTTTCATCTATTGCAGTTTCCCCCAGAAGAACTCATGTGTTAAATGGGTATCTAGTGTAGGAATAACATCGGCTTCTGGGATGGTTCCCCATCTTCCCCATCACCAGACTCCTATGAGTTCTTCGTATACCCTCCCCATCCCCTTCCCCACACCTCCAAGTTACCTAGGGAGCTTTCCCCCTGTTGCACTGAAAGTCATTCAATTTGAGGTTTTGTTAGGTCAGCCGTCTGTCCTACTGCTTCAACATAAATTCTAGTATCAACAGATGAGAGAAACCATTCAGCCCTTAAGTCTCTGAGCTTGGGAGACTTCACTAAGCATAATTCTGTCCATCTCCATCCATTTGATTTCGAAAGCTATAATATCATCCTCTCTGATGGCCGAGTAGTATTCCACAGTATATATGAACCAAAGCTTTTGTATCTACTCATCAAGTGAGGGGCATCTGGGTTGGTTCCATAATCTAGCTATAGTAAATTGAGCTGCTATAAACATTGATGAAGCCACATCGCTATAATACGCTGATTCTAAATCTTTTGGGAAAATTCCCAGGAGTGGGATAGCTGGGTCGTAAGGTGGTTC
>PVKS010054180.1:0-10139 GCA_004027875.1 Aplodontia rufa
GGAAGAAGAAGAAGAAGAAAAGAAGAAGAAGGAGGAGGAGGAGGAGGAGGAGGAGGAGTTGGCAAGAAGAAGAGAGAGGAAGAAGAAGAGGAAGAAGAAGAGGAAGAAGAAGAAGGAAGAAGAAGAAGGAAGAAGAAGAAGGAGGAGGAGGAGGAGTTGGCAACCTGTGAGCAGTGTTCGAAACACTCCAGTGATTTCCTGAGGAGTTTTGTGCTTCCGAGGAGGAACAGGAGGAATGAGGCTGTGATTGAAAACATTTGGGGAGCAGGGGAGGAGCAGAGCTATTGGCGTCCAGGGATCAGAGGCTAAGTATGCTGCTAAACAGCCCACAATGCCCAGGACACTCAACATCTCAATAATGCCAAAGCTAAGAAACTCTGCCTCTCTTACAATAATCAAACGCAAACTCCCTAACGTGGATTAGAGGACAATGCATACCTCTTGCCCAGCTCTCCAATCTCATCTCCCCTTTTCTATCCTTCTCTACTCTATCACTTTAACATATTAAACCACGTCCTGAAACAAAGTTTTTAAAATTGTCCTTCATCTTAGCTGGAATGCTCTTCCCATTTTGTCTGGTTGGCTGCTTCTCATTACCCTGATCTCATTTCTTTCAAACATTACCTCCTTAGTGATTCAAGCCCCCATGACTTCAGGGAATAGAGACTGACATGGGAAGAGAGAGTTTTTTAAGAGGTGTTATGAGGAGAATGTAGGATAAAAAATTGATGACATAAAATGAAAGGCTATGGACCATCTTTATAAATAGCAGATGCCGAATGCCTGAAATTTATAGTGCATGCAATCACTAAAGCTATGTGTTATGCTCTTTGAAGGTTGAACAGCCTAGGATTGGAAGAACCATACACAAATGTTAACTCATGGTTGAGAATTGATGGGTGGGCACAGCAGAAGGGCAACAAGAGCATCAGAGATTCCACTGGGATCAAACTGGTTGGCGAGAGCAGCGAGGGAGGTGAGGAAGGTGCTTAGACAGCATGGATAACATGAAAACAGACATTGGGAGACACGGTGAAAGTATAGGGTGCAGTTTCCACTGGGAAATGATTCATCAAAGCAAAGGGGTAGAGGATATGGACAGAGAGATATCTCAGAGATTTAGACTGTAAAGGCACTAATTCCTGTGGAAGATTAGAGGTAAATTGTAGCTATTCCACTGAGAACAAAAATAGAATTAAATGATAATCCATACAGCTAAAGATATTTTTTAAAAGACTATATGCAGGAGTGGTAGAACAGTCATCACGTAAAAACTTAATTCCTTGGTGAGAAGAGATGGGGAAGAGAAGCCTTCAAATTTTGAGCTAAAGTTAATCAAGAAGGTATTAAGTAAGACTGAAGGTTTGGGGGAGTAAATTTACTTCAATTAATGATAGTTGCCTGGAATGCTCACTTTAAAAATGATGATTCTAACACTGAGGAGAAAGTGATCTAGGAGCCTGGAAGCAAGTGCACGAGGTGGTATTTACTCTTGTTATTTGCCATTGTTACAAAAAGAAATATTTTAGCAGCTGAATGATTGCAAAAAGCAACAATGATTCCTGACTTATGATAGGGTTGAGTCCCAATGCCCCATAATAAGCCAAGAATATCATAAGCAAAACCACATTTAACAGCCTGACCTATTGAGATTGGCAGGGTACCAACAGGGCACCCTATAGTCTCCATTTGTCCCCTCATCATTGTGTGCCTGACTTGGAGGCACGGCCTGCTGCCACTACCCAGCATTGTAAGACTGTATATAGTGTCACATACAAATGTAAAACCTGAAGAGCAGTTTCTCCTGAACAGGTATGATGTTTGCACTCTTGTAAAGTGAAAAAAAATAGTTATCAAATCAGCACTTGTTAGAGACCATCTCTTATGCAAATCCTACAGTGCAAGTACGGAGAACTGATCATCAGGCAAAGTTATGTGAAAGAAAGTGGGGAGCAAAGAAAATGTCAACTCCTTTTTTCTAAAGTCCTCGTCGTGGTGTGAGAAAATTGATAGGGTATTGATCAGATTAGTGGTGAGCAACAGGAGTCAAACTTGGATTTAGTAATGTAGTACAGTAAAACTTTCAAGGAAATGATCTATATAAACAAGACGCTGAGGTTAGCTTGGAAGTCAGTCTCAGGGAGTGAGTTCAGTGTGAAGGACGCTGCCTCTTCTCTGCCTCACTGTACTGTGACCCTGAGGCACAGCCTTGGGAACTTGCTCTGCTCCCGGCCTTCTTCTCAAAGAGGAAAACAAGACAGCGTTTTCTTTAATTACCATACAGAGTAACTGTCGTTGAGAGTTCCATTTGCCACATAAGCCTTCATTAAACCCCACTACTGTCCTTAATCTGTTTTTAAGCTGTTTTCTGTTGATTTCCATTTCATAAGTGCCATCAAAGAAAAGATGTTGGTTTTGATTATCAGTTAAAATGTCAATTGAACTGAAAAGTCAGTGGGTGCAAAAACCTGAGAGGCACTTATGATTTCAAAACTGAACAGACAAAGCTGCTAAGTAAACAAAGGTTGCTTTTCAATATCACATTAATTTTGCCATCTAAATAAGGAAAATGATATTATAGATGGTTCTTCCAGTGTGAAGATTACAGTTGTTCATAATTCTGACAGGTGCTCATAAAACACCTGACTCACTGTACAGAGATCTGGACTGGACGTTCTTACAGGGTAGATCCTACATCAGTAAGAAGGTTATAAAGGAATTGTGAACTTTTGTTCCCAGATGTGCAGAGAGTTCCGTATCAAGTGAAAAATTAATGTTAGGTGAGTACTTGGTGAACAATTTTGTCAACGGCTTTGGTGAACTTCAAATGTGATAGGAGTAGCATTACTTTTCTGGACATAACATTCTCGTATAATGAAGTCATTTCTCTTACTATTGCTCTTCCTTTGGAAAAATTGGTCATTTGCAAGTTTTTCCTTAAACTAGATTAGATTCTCATCTTTTTCAATCATACAGACAATTGCTTCTGCGCCCTTGGGACCCTGTCAGTAAATCCTTTCTCCAGTCCTCACATTCTGGGGATTCTTAGGGAAGATTCATGCTTGTTCATCTATAGCAGAAATATATTTGACCATTTAGAAGTTATATTTTAAATTCCCAAAAGGTAGACTAAGCAGGTCTGTCCTTATTACCAGCCTGCTCTCTTTTCTGCAAGTTACACAAATACATAGCATTTCAAGATATATGGATGTGGGGCTGCAGCGGTGGCTCAATGGTGACAGCACTTGCCTGGCATGCATGAGTACGTGAGTTCAAACCCCAGCACCACATACACAGCAAAGTCTTGGAGCAACAAAAGCCAATGAAAAACTAAATAAAATTGATTCTCTAAAAAAAGATGTATGGATGTAATTTTTCAAGAAGTAAAGCATTTTTGTGTAAAGATAAAACACTCTAGCAAACAACACTATTATCATAGGATAGAATGAAATATGATGTATGTAAATAAATTCTTAAAAAGCATTGCTTATCATTTTATTATTTAGTATTTAGTCAATATGGACAGTATACTAAGAGCTATATATCTTAACAATATTGCACATTACCACACTTTTCTCTAGGAACTTGTATATCAAATGGTCTAAAGAAAGAAGTTTTGAAAATTCAAAGTGTATATTACTTAAAACAATAAAAATAATAGAATACAACTTACAATATTAAAGATTCATCTGAAAGTTTATGAGTTTTAACAAAACTGAAAAAAGTAAAGACTAACATAAAGGAATAACATTTCAAAATGCATTATGATTCAGTTGAAAATCACACATTAGGGCAGAACTGTTTATTCAGAGTATTCATTCTGAAGTTAGGAATAACCACTTCCTGATTGGCAAGCACAGAAGACACTAAAGTGCATACAGGTTAACTCAGTTCTTAATCCACTCTGCTAATCTCCTAGAGTAATAACTTTTCATAATTTTCACTGCCCCTATTTTAAGGAAACCCATCCTCCCTTGCATTTGCGCCCCGTCCTTGTAACTCTGCTGTGCTTTCCATTTATGTCTTCAGGGTGGAGTTTGACGTCCTGCTTTTCCCTGCTAATTCTAGCTGGAACTTCTCAGTAAGACCAAGAGATTCCCTTTCTGGCATATGGAATGCTTTCGTATCACAGGAAGTGACACTTACTTTCAAATCTACTTAAGGAATAAATTTTCAAAGCAAATACCTCCTAGCCAATAATGCACTATTAAGAAGAGCTCTACATATCTCTTGTTTAATGTCTTCTAATCATAATTTTACAGAGGTATTCTCTGAATCTGGGCTGTTTGTTGATCTCCATATATATGTGCTGAAGCAAACAAGTAGCTACTTACCAAATTATTTAGAAGTGCTTTTTAATAGAAAAGTGAATCATGATTAATGCATCTGGAAAAAATGTTCAAATGCCCAGTGCCAGCAGATAGGGCAAATTAAACTACATAAAAAATTAAAATGGAGTATGGTTAAGTGGTTTATGTATATAACTGAGGTTTTTTGTATTTGGACTCCTTTTATAATGACAATAACTACAATAGTTTAAAAAAAATTAGTGAGTTTGCCGATTACTACATAGTCCTTGTCATGGGTCCATGGTGACAGGCAAACATTTTCTGCAGAGCAGACATTACTGTTACTTGTTTCTAGCCATCCTGTCCTCAGAAATCAGAAAGAACCACATTTTTCTGTACTATAGAGGTCCTAACCACAGCCTCACACAATTATTTTCTTTCAATGCCATTTGTAGCATGTTAAAGGAAGACAGTAAGTTTTGAATCTGAAAGAGGGTATTATGGTTTGAATATGAGGTGTTCTCCAAAAGATCCTTTGTTATTGCAGGAATAGAAATAGATGTAATGATTACGCTATTAGCACTGTGACCTAATCAGTCCATCCTACTGTAAGTGAAGTGGACTGGCTGGTAACTGTAGGCAGGTGAGGCATGACTGGAAGAAGTGGGTCATGGGGACATTTGCCCTGCAAGGGTTCATATTCCCTCAAGTGCCATCTATCCATCTCTCTCTCTCTCTCTCTCTTTCCTTTCTGACCCCACTGTGAGCTCAGAAGTTTCCCTCCATTGGGCTCTTCTGCCATGTCGTTCTGCATCTCCTTGGGCCCACAGAAAACAGAGTTGGTCATGGAGGTACTGAGACCTCTGAAATCATGAATTCCAAATAAACTTCTCCTCCTCTAAGTAGTTCTTGTCAGATATCTTTGTTTCAGCAATGAAAAGTTCACTAAAACAGAAATTGGTACCAAGAAATGATGATGCTACTGTGACTAACCATGTGATTCAGAAACCTCTGGAAACGATGTGGGAGGAGTTTAGAGAAGTTTGAAGATGCAGGCTGGAAAAGTTTTAGAATGCTCTAGGCAAACTTTAATAGGCAATTCTAGGTGCAGCTCAGAAGACCAGAATGCTGATAGGAATATAGGTGTGCTCGTGAAGTTTCAGAAGGAAATGAGGATCCTGTAGGAATTGGACTAAAGATTGTTCATTTTTGTATTCTGGTAAATTTGTCTGCATTTTTCCCATGTCCTGAGACGTTTTGTAAGACTGCATTTAAACATTATAGATCAATTGATCTGGTGTAGGCAATTTTAAGTCAGTACAGTATTCAGTACATGGCATGGATATTGCTGGAAGATTTTAGCTAGGTATTCTACAAGAATCAGGAAAAGGAAGCAGTGTTGAAGGATTTTAAAAACATGCAGTTTGACCAAAAAAAATGCTTATAAAACTGGGATGAAAGAAAAAGAGATTGTTAAACAGATTATGACCACTAAAGAAATGATGAGTACTTTGGATACAAACATTAGAAAAGATGGTTTGTGGGTATTTCAGGAATGTACAAGATCAAACCCACTGCGGGCTCAAGAATGTAGAATATGACATTCCTTTAAAGATCTTGGGGACACCCTACTTTCCCAGTGAGACTTAGGAAGTTGTCTCACTGTACTCAGCCACCCATGCACTCAGTCTGCTCCACTTGATCCCAGGAAGCTCAGCTACTGCATAAGCTGGTAGCAGACCTTGGCGTCATCCACGTGATGCTAGTTCTGCAGAAATGCAGGACGCTGACTTTAAGGCCTCTTGGACACTTCTACCAAAATTCCAATTTCATTGCTCAAATTTGGTCTGTTTAGGATATCTATAACTTCCTGATTCAGTTTGGGCAGGTCATAGGTGCCTAGAAATTTGTCCAGGTCTTCAAGATTTTTTAGTTTATCAGAGCATAAGTTTCCAAAGTAGGTTCTGATAGTTCTCTGGATTTCCATGAGATGGATGGTGATAGCTCCCTTTTCAACTCTGAATTTGTTGATTCACTTCATCTCATTCTTTCTTCTGAATAAGTTGATTTTTTTTGTTTTTTTAAATTTTTTTTGGTTTTGTTGATTTTATTTATCTTTTCAAATAACTAACTCTGTTTAATTGATTCTTTGTTTTGTTTTTCTTCACTCCCAATTTCATTGATTTCAGCTCTTCTCTTTATTATTTCTTGTTTTCTAATGACTTGGGAGTTGGTTTGTTCTTCTTTCTCTGTGAATGTGAGGTGGAGAATAAGTTTATGCATTGGGGATCTTTCTAATTTTTTAACAGGCATTCAGTGCCATAAATTTTCCTTTTAGAAATGCTTTCATACTGTCACAGAGATTTTGATATATTGTGTCTTTGTTCTCATTCATTTCTAGATTTATTTCTGTTCTCTTTTCTTCTTTGGTACATTCTTCATTCAAGTGAATATTGTCCAGTCTTTTTAAGAAAGGAATGCTGTTATGTGGAAGCTAGAGTAAAACCTAAGATAAGATGAAACTTAGGTAAGTTTATTTAATAAACCCACCAAAGTTGAAGTTTCACATAAGCTGAGGGAATAATAGCTTTGAAGGTGGGGGAAGAAGGGAGAGAGGCAAGGAGGAGAGGGAGTGAAAAGGGGGATTATAGATGTGGCTGGGAGCACCTAACTCCCATGAGAAGCCAACCTGTATTCAGGAAAGCATAGAAACTCAGAAATTTCAAAAATTAATATATATTTGTATGCTCATTTCTATCTATCACGTTGGGGAATTGCAGAGGTGACATGAGATCAGGAAATGGATGAAGCTGGGGGACTGGGGGATCCTGAACTAGGATTGGGATTAACTTACTTAGTCAATATATAAGTATGCATGAATATGTAACAACAATTCCCTCCAAAAAATAAGACTATGTTGAACAAATAGAGAAAGAGAGAAAGAGATTATTATCCAGTCTCTGTGTGTTCATGTGACTTCTGTTGATTTTCTTTTTTAAACAACTTTATTTAGTTTTTCACATGGCCTTAGCTGCTCCAACACTTAGTTGTGTATGTGGTGCTGGGGTTTGAACCCGGGTCCTCGTGCTTGCCAGGCAAGAGCGGAAACCGCTGAGCCACCACTCCAGCCCCTGATTTTCTTGCTATGGATTTCTAGCTTCATTCCATTATGATCTGATAGAATGCTAGAGATTATGTCATTTGTTTTTCATTTGTTAAGATTTCCTTTATGGCCCAGAATATGATCTGTTTTGAAAATTTCATGCACAGCTGAAAAGAAGGTAAATTCAGCTGTTTTGGGACACAATATTCTGTAGATGTTTGTTAGGTCTAGTTGGTTTGTAGTGTTGTTTAGATTGGTGATATCTTTGCTACTTTTTTTTTTAATGTCCTGTCTACTGGTGTTAAGCATACACTGAAGTTGCCCGGTAATATGGTGTTGGGGTATATGTGGAGTTTGATGTCATGGAGTATTTTTTTTCCATGTAATTGGGTGCATTGACATTTGGGGCATAAATGTTTACTATAGTTATGTCTGGTCTTTGGATTGTTCCCTTTACTAAGATGTATTGTTCTGCTTTGTCTCTTCTGATTAGTTTTTGCTTGAAATCTACCTTTTCAGATATGAAAATGGCAACTTTTGCTTAATTTCTTGGGCCACATGCATCAAATGTTTTTTTTCCCCCATTCTTTTACCTTCAGCCTGTGGATGTCTTTTCCTAAAAGATGAGTCTCTTTTAAGCAATATGCAGTTGGATTCTAGTTTTTGATCCATTCTGCTAATCTGTGTCTTTTCACTGGAGAGTTGAGTTCTTTAATATTCAGTGTTAGTGTGGATATATGTTTGTGGTTTTCTGCCATTGTAGTACATTGCTATATTTTAGACTGTTTTGATTCTTATTTAGTGGGTTATTTTTTTTTTTTTTACTGAACTACATTAGTTTGTGGGCTTTGGGAATTATTCTTTTGTTCTTCTGTATGAATTTTGTCTTTATTATTATTTGCAGTGCTGATTTGGTGGTCATGAATTCTTTTAGTTTATGCTTGTCATGGAATATTATTATTTCTTCCTCGAATTTGAAACTGAATTTTCTAGATATAATAACCTCTGCTGAAAGTTGTTATCTTTTAGGCCTTAGAATATTTCACTACAGGTCCTCCTTGCTTTAGGGTCTGAGCTGAAAAATCAGCAGTGATTCTTTTTGATTTGCCTCTAAATGTGACCTGTTGCTTCTCTCTTGCAGATTTTAATATTGTTTTTTCTGTGAGGAGCATTTTGATTGTAACATGACTCAGCAAGTACTCATTTGGTTGCAGCTATTTGGGTTCTGCCAGCTTCCTGTATGAGGATGTCTGTCTCTAACATGGGAGAAATTGTCTGTAATAATCTCATTGGAAAGGTTTTTTAAGCCTTTAGTTTACATGTTCATGTTCTCTTCTATCTCCAATATTCTCATATTTGGTCTTTTGAAATTATACTAGAGATCTTGTGTATACTGGTCATGTTCTACAATTTTTTTCTTTTTACTTCCTTCTGTATATTTGAGCTCATCTAGCCTGTCTTTAAGGCCTCAAGTTCTTCTTCAAGGGCTGAGGTTCTGTTGTGTATACCTTCTAATCAATTAATAATTCATTCAAGTGAGTTTGATGTTTGATTGATCTTGTCTTTGACTTGTAGGAGTTCTGCTTGTTTGCTTGTTTTTTTTCCTTCACTATTTCTATTTCTTTATTAAAATAGTCTTTTATCTCCTCTAATGTCTCTCTGAATTCCTTGCTTAAACCTCTTAGTTCATTGTGCAATTTGGTGATACATTTATTATAATCTTTCTCTGGGTTTTCACCACTTCAGTATCCAAGGGGATCTTTGTTGGGGGATTGAGAGGTTGGCTGGGGGAGGGGAAGATTTGTTTGCCTCTCTTCTTATATTTTCAAAGGTCTTCTTCTTGAGCATTAATTGAAGTGGATTCTTCTTCCTCTTATTTTGTGTGTGGTTTTCTTGTTTGCTCTGAGGTTCCTCTCTGGATTTGATGTATGGATGATGACAAGGGCTGGGATCTGAGTTCCCTCTGTGATTTTTCCTCCTTTTGTCCTTGTTGATGATTTGTGTTTGTTTGCTTGTTTATTTATTTTAGTTTCCTCCCTATTTTGAGTTGGAGTACTGTTTGGGTGAGCTAAGTTCAGCAGCAGAATATCCAAACTCTGTAGTTTTAGTGTTTGTGTAGATTCTCAACACATCATGGATTATGGGGAAACGAACAAAAACAGCAACCAATGTAAATAATATACAGTCTTCAATTGACTAACTTGGTTCCTACTATGATTAAAACAATGTTAAATGTTACAAAAGACTTTTCACCCATCAATTATATCTGGCATAAAAGCAAACAAAAGATATCAACTTAGGAATCCATAGCTGTAATTATTGTGACAGCATTAATGGTTGTAGCCAACGTTATATAATTAAAATAAGTGAACAGAAAAAGTGCAATAGAGGTTTTGGATGTGATAGTTCTAAGGAAGGGAGAAAAATCGAATAAACACAGCTAAGGAAGAGTGAGAGAGAAAGAAGAAAAGGGTTTTTTTTTATCAGAATGGAATAGAATAGGAGAAATAAGAGGAACAGAAAATTGGAAATCATTACTTAATGAAATTAAGATATGAGTCAAAATTCCAGCCCTCAAAAGACAGGCCAGGGAAACACGATTATATTAAAAAAGAAACCATTAACAATGAATAATACATACATACACACACACACACACCACACATAAACCTATCAGAATCACACTGAATCGAAAAGAAACACTAAAAAAAGGAAAGAAAGAGAAAGAGAAAAAAGAAAAAGAGAAA
>PVKS010054181.1:0-10151 GCA_004027875.1 Aplodontia rufa
TTACAGCTCTGTAGTATAATTTCAGATCAGGTATTGTGATGCCTCCTGCATTGCTTTTCTTGCTCAGTATTGTTTTGGCTCTTCTGGATGTCTTATTCTTCCAAATGAATTTAAGGATTTTTTTTCTAATTCTATGAAGAATTTCATTGGTATCTTGATGGGGACTGCATTGAATCTGTATATTTCTTTTGGTGCTGTGGCAATTTTGACAATATTAAATCCATCCATCCAAGAACATGGGAGGTCTTTCTGTCTTCTAAGGTCTTGTTCAATTTCTTCCTTCAGTGTTTTATAATTTTAATTGTAGCTCTCTTTTACCTCCTTGGTTCGATTAATTCCCTGAGTATTTTTTTTCAAATTTATTATGAATGATGTGAGTTTCATGATTTCTTCCTTGGCTGAATCACTGTTGGTGTCTAGGAAAGTTATTGATTTATGAGTGTTGATCTTGTATCTTACTACTTTACTGAACTCATAAGTTCTAGAAGTGATGCTCTGTGTTCTTCTAGATATAGGATCATGCCGTCTGCAAACAGAGATAGTTTGACTTCTTCTTACCCCATTCATATCCTTCTATTTCTTTTCTCTTGCCTGGTTGCTCTGGTTAGTATCTTAAGAACCATATGGAATAGGATTGATGAGAATGAACAGCTTTGTCTCCTTCCTTATTTTAGAGGAAATGCTTTTAGGTTTTTGTCCATTCAATATGAGTTTGGCTTTGGGTCTGGTATAAATACCTTTTATATTTTTGAGGCAAATTCCTTCCATCCCTAACTTTTCCCAAATTTTTAACATTAATGGGTGCTGCATTTTATCAGAGACCTTTTTTTTCACCTATTGAGATGACCATGTAATTCTTGTCCTTAATTCTATTTAATTGGTGAATTAGATTTATTGATTTGTGTGCCAAACTAACCTTATATCCCTGGGAAGAGACTCACTTGATCATGGAGTGCTGTCTTCTTATTTTTTTAAATTTTATTTTTGAACAACTATACAAATTTTTAACAAAATAATACAAAATGTGTATACTTTCTGGATACTAGATTTACCCCCAGGAGTTCCCCCCAATTTCCCACCCATATCCCTTCCTTCCCTTACCCACAAATCTCTAAAAAGGTATTAAGCTGTATAACATTACACCTTATCTGGATTTAACACATGATAATAAACCACCTTTCTCAATGGCCAGGGTCTAGTTCCAGCCTCCACAGATGAGTGGAGATATTCGACCCTTGGTTCTCTGGGTTAAGCTGATTTTACTCAGCATGATGCTTCCATAGCCATCCATTTACCTTCAAAGGCTGCAATATCATTGTTTCTAATTGCTGTGTAAAATTCCATGGTATATGTGTGCTGTCTTCTTGATTTGTTTTTAATGCAGTTTGCTCATATTTTATTAATTGATTTTCATCTATGTTCATTAGGGATACTGGTCTATAATTTTCTTTTCTTAATTTGTCTTTGTCTGATTTTGACATCAGAGTTATATTAGCTTCATAGAATGTGTTTTGGAGTGCTTCCTCCCATTCAGTTTCATGCAATAAATTGAGAAAGACTGGTGCTAGTTTTCCTTTAAAAGTCTGGTAGAACTCATCTGAGAATCCACCTGGTCCTGGGATTTTGTTGTTGTTGTTGTTGGAAGGCTTTTAATTGGTATTTCAATTTCATTACTTAGTATTGATCTGTTTAGGTTTTCTATAATTTCCTGGTACAATTTGGGCAGGTTGTATGTGTCTAGAAATTTGTCAATGTTTTCTAGATTTTCCAGTTTGTTGAAGTATGGATTTTAACAATAGTTTCTAATGACCCTCTGGATTTTAGAAGGGTCTCTGGTGATACCTCCTTTTTCATCTCTAATTTTATTGATTAGGTCTTTTCTTTCTATTGGTTAGTTTGGCTAAGTATTTACCAATCTTACTCATCTCTTTGAAGCACCAGCTCTTAATTGCATTGATCCTGTGCATTGAATTTTATTTTCAATATCATTCATTTCAACTCTGATCTTAATTATTTCCCATGTTCTACTGATTTTTTAATTAGTTTGTTCTTTTTCTTGAAGGTGATCATGAGCTTATTTATTTAAAATCTTTCCATTTTTTAAAGGTAGGCTATCAGCTATAAGTTTTCCTGTAAGAACTGTTTTCATACTCTCCCAGAGATTTTGATATGTTGCTTCTCTTTTCTCATTTGTTTCCAAGAATTTCCTGATTTATACTCTCATTTTTTCTTTGGTCCATTCATCATTTAAAAGAGTATTACTGAATCTCCATGTGTTTGTGTGGTTTCTATTATTATTTTTGCTGTTGATTTCTAGTTTCATTCCATTATGATCCAATAGGATGCATGAAATTATATCATATTTTTTCCTAAGATTTACTTTGTGGTCTAGAATATGATCTGTTTTGGAAAAAGCTCCATGAGCTGATAAGTAGAAGGTACATTCAGCTGTTTGGGAGTAAAATATTCTGTAGATATCTACAAGGTCCATCTGACTAATACTTAGGTTGCAAATTTATTTATTTATTTTTTTGATGATCTGTCTATTTGTGATAAAGGTGTATTGAAATCACCCAGTATTATTGTGTTGGGTTCTCTCTGAGACTTGATCTCAAGGAGCATATTTTTATGTAATTGGGTGCACTGACATTTGGGGTATAAATACTTACTATCATTATTTATTCTTCTTTGATCATTCCCTTTACCAGGTTGTAGTGACCTTCTTTATCTCTTGTGATTAATTTTTGTTTGTTATCTGCCATGGTACATGACAGCACATACACCTGCATGTTTTTGGACTTTATTCCCACAGAATATTTTTTTCCATAAGCTCAGCCTGTGAGTGTCTATGAGATAAGTGTCTTGTAAATAGCCTATAGTTGGATCTTGTTTTTTGAAGCACTCTGCTAAAGTATGTCTTTTATTTGTAGGGTTGAGACCATTAACATTTAGTGTTGATATGGATGTGTGTTTCTGGTTTCCTGCCATTTTTATTTATTTGCTATATTTAATGAGTCTTGAGTCTTCATTTGGTAAATTATTTGTCTAGTGATCTTTCTTTATTTGGGAGCTTTGGAATTTGTTTTTGGGTTCCTCCATGTGCAGTTCATCTTTTAATATTCTTTATAGGTGCTGGCTTGATGGTCATAAGCTTTTTTTTTTTCAGTTTTTCTTGTCACAGAAAGTTTTTATATCCCCCTCGAATTTGAAACTGACTTTATTGGCTATAGCAAACTTACCTGCAAATCATTCTCTTTTAGAGCTCAGAGTATCTCATTCTAGGTCCTCCTTTATTTTAGGGTCTGAACTGAGAAGTCAGACATGAGCCTTACTGGTTTGCCTCTAAATGTTTCTCTCTTGAAGTTTTTAATATTATTCCCTTTTTTCTGTTAGGTATTTTGATTATGATGTGTCTTGGAGATCTTCCCTTATGATCAGGTCAATTTGGATTATTATATGCATATCTGTCTTATTTCTGATAGTGAGAAACTTTTCTGAGACTGTCTCATTGAAAATATTTTTAATGCCTTTAGTGTGTATCTCAATGTTCTCTTCTATCCCAACATTTCTCAGGTTTGGTCTTTTAACGTTATCCTGAAATTCTTGTACATTCTGATCAGGTTACACATTTTTCCCGTTATTGCATTCAGTGTGCTCAAGATCATGTGCCCTGTATTCAAGGGTAGAAGTTCTATTTTCTGCACAATCCAATTTGTTATTGATGCTTTCAAGTGAAATTTTAATTTTATTGATTGTGTCTTTCATTTCTAGAAGTTCTGATTGGTTTCTTTTCAATGCTTCTATTTATTTTTTGAAGTGGTCTTTCAGCTCCTGTTTTTGCTTTTTAAATTCATTCCTTAAAACTTCTTTTAGTTGTCTGAACATTTTAATAATTAGTTTTTAAATTATCTTTTATTGGGATTTTGTTCACTCCTGTATCAGTGGGATCCTTTCTTGGGGGATTGTAAATTTCAAGGGAAGATTCGCTTGACTGTTTCCTCATGTTTTCAAAGGTCTTAGACTTGTGAATCAATTGAGATGGATTCTCCTTCTTCTTTTATATATGCGTCATTTTGTGTGTAGTATTCTTATTTGCTCTGGAATTCCTCTCTGTTTTTGATATTTGAGTAAATGTCAAGGGGTGAGACCTGAGGACTCTCTCTGGTTCTTCCTCCTTGGAACCTGGTTTTTGGTTTTGGGTTTTTGTTTCCCCAATTCTATGAGTTGAAGAAATTTCAAGGTTCAGGTAAGGCCAAATAATGTGTGGGGTGAGATTCACTGTTGCTTGGTTGAGATATGAGTATTTCTTGGCAGCAGGATCTCTTCTCTGTGATCATGAAGGGTTCCAGTCACTTTTAGAGGTAGGGGGAGCACTAATATCAGCAACAGATATACAATATTAAGATAAATGTCCAGTGTCTACGTTGACATCTATAGCACTGTCACATGTATAGGAATGTCGAGGTCATCATTTAACAGCAGTATCAACAAGGCAGGCATGGTGGCACACAGTTGTTATCCCAGTGACTTAGGAGGCTGAAGCAGGAGAATCATGGGTTCAAAGACAGCCTCAGCAACTTCCCAAGGCCCTAAGCAACTTAGTGGGATCCTGTTTCAAAATTTAAAATAATAACAATAAGGGCTGGGGATGCAGCTCATTGGTTAAGCTCCCTCAGGTTCAATCCCTGGTACAAAAACAAAACAAAAACATAGTACCAATAATAAAAAAGTTAACTACATTAGGTGTTTAAGACAGATGTCTACTATGCTGTCCACTGCTTTAATAATAACAACAATTTGTGTATTTTTATTAATTCAATGCCTTTATTCAAATTTTTTGTTTCTCTTTGAGGCAGTAAATAGTTTGTGGTTTTCTGGAAAATTGTCCAATTCAACTCAGTTATCTAATTTGTTGGCATACAATTGTTCATGTTCCCCAAATCTTTTTATTTCTGTGATGTTATGTTAATGTCCCATCTTTCATTTCTGAGTTTTGTAAATTTTATCTTTTTCATTTTTCCCAATCTAACCAAAGTTTAGTCTTTTTTTTCTTTCTTTCTTTCTTTATTCTTTCAAAGAACCAACACTTTTTCTTGTTTTTCCATATTATTTTCTATTTTCTTTTTCTTTAAATTAACCCTAACATCCATTATTTCTTTTCTTATTTCATTTGGGTTTAGTTTGTCCTTCTTTTTCCAATATCTCCAAATGAAAATTTGGATAATTGTTTGAGAACTTTCTTCCCTGTTAATATAAGCATATGTAGCTATACATTCTCTCCTAAGAACTGTTTTAACCACATCCTTTAAAGTGTGAGATCTTGTGCTTATTCTACTCATATTGAAATGTATTCTAGCTAGTCATGGTGGTGCACATCTGTAATCCCAGCTACTTGAGAGTCTAAGACAGGAGGATTACATGTTTGAGGCTAATATGAGTAATTTAGTAAGGCTCTCAAAATTATAAAAATCAGGCCTACAGATGCAACTCAGTGGTAGTACTTTAGCTTAGCATGCCTGAAGCCCTGTGTTATTTCCTTAGCACCACAAAAGTTTTTAAAGGCTGATATCCCACTTTCCTAGCATGCTCAAGGCCCGGATTTATTCACTAGTACCTGCACCAAAAATATCTAATTTCCTTTGAAATTCCTTCTTTTGCTAATTTCGTGTTGAGGAGTATGTTAATTTCCACATACTTTTGAATTATCTGACTTCTTTTTGTTATTGATTTATAATTCCATGTCTTTGTGTTTGGAAAATATAACTTGTGTGATTTCAATCTTTTCAAAATTTATTCAAGCATGTGTAATGACTAACATATAACCTATCCTGGAGCATTCATGCTTGAGGTGAATATCTGTTATGCTACTTTAAGGTGGAATATTCTACAGATGTCTCTTAGTTCTAGTTTTTATTTGGGCTGAGAGTGTAGCTCAGTGATAGAGTGTTTGCTTAGCATCGATGGGGCCCTAGGTTTCATCCCCAAGAAGGAAAAAGTACTTAGGTTTCATGTACTGTTGTTAATGTTTTCTATTTTCTTGTTATTTTTTGCATTTATATTATAATATTATTGAAAATGAGGTACTGGATTCTGTATTATTCTTGAATCACCTCTTTCTCCCCCAAATGCTGTCAGTTTTTGCTTCATGTATTGTGAGGCACTATTGTTATCTAAATAGAAATTTTAATTGCTGTATCTTCTTGCCTTGAGCATTTTAACATGCTAAAATATTCTTCTTTGTATCCAAATATAATTTTGTCTTAGAATATGTTTTTGAAGTATATTTTGTTTCAAAGCATAGTAGTAGAGCCATTACAGTTCTATTTTCATTATTATTTGTATAGTATAATTTTCCCATGATTTTGTTTCAAAGCTGTTTGTATTTTTGATAGTGAAGTATGTCTCTTCTAGGTGCACTTAATTGGAGCATTTTAAAAATTTATTGATCTCTGCTTTTGATTTTGTTGAAAAACTTTGCAACTACTTGCATAAATTACATCTTTCTATAGCTTGTTTTTATCATGATATCCTTTTCTAATTTTGGTTTCTTATAAATATTAGTCTTGTAGAATGAGCTACATGAGCTTCAGCAACTTGTATAACTTTTATGGATTTCAAAGACTAACAGAGGGGCTGGAGTGGTGGTTCAGTAGTTGGAGCTCTTGACTGGCATGCACGAGGAGTTGGGTTCAAACCCCAGCACCACACCGCATATAAAACTAAGTGTAGGAGAAATAAAGCCCTGGTGAAAAATAAAGTTCATCCTCTGTCTCTCTTTCCCTCTCTCTCCTTCTCTGTTAATAAAAAAGACTAATAGAGGGGCTGGAGTGGTGGCTCAGTGGTTTCAGTGCTTGCCTGGCAAGCACGAGGACCCAGGTTCAAACCCCAGCACCACGTACACAACTGAGTGTTGGAGCAACTAAGGCCATGTGGAAAAACTAAATAAAGTTGTTTCTCTCTTTCTCTGTCTCTCTCACTGTCCCTCTCTTTTTATTAAAAAAAAAAACTAATAGAGGGGCTGGAGCAGTGGCTTGGCATTTATGGCACTTGCCCAGAATGTGCAAGTACACAGGTTCAAATCCCAGGACCCACATACACAACTGAGTGTCAGAGCAACAAAAGCCATGTGAAAAACTCAATAAAAATTGATTCTCTCTCTCTCTCTCTCTCTCTCTCTCTCTCACTGTCCTCTCTTTAAAAAAAGACTAATAGAGATGTTAATGAGCCGAATTAGGCAGGTTTTCTTTTTTGCATGCTGTCTTCTTTTGGTAGGGTGTAGTCACCAGCTAATTGTAGAATGAGGAATGGATTGACAATGAGGATTATACACCGTCTTGCACATGTCTTATCCACTAGGTCCATTCTTGACTTCCCTGTACATTCTGTCTCCCTCCTCATTTTCATCTACCATAACAAACCCAAAAACGCTTGGGAAAACTTTAGATGAAATTTCTCCCAAAATGGATTTGAGAAAAGTTTCACAAAATGATTTCTCTACCCAAATATTTTTTAGAAGATGCAGTTTGATTAAGAAATAATGCTATATTGAAGGTTCTATTCATTCTTCCATGTAGTAGAAAGCATATTTAGTCTTTAAAATAGTTAATTAACTCCTTGAATACAGAAATTCAAACCTGGAGAAGAAGAGGCTTAACTGAGATTTCAGTGTTTTGTCCATCTCCAGAACCTAGCAATGGAGGAAAGGTTTGATGGGGTTCTAGTATCAAGGATCATAGCTGAGAAATCATATGACATACATAATAAATGTCCAGACACTTGTATGCCACAGAACCCACAATCTGTTCTGAATAAGACATAACACGTGACATTATTTAATACAATAAAAGGTGCTATAGAGGTTGAAGAATTTTCAAAAAGATACACTAGAAAGACTCACTGCTATTTAAAAGTTCAGAGTCTGGTTTGGTTATAGGCCTCAAAACAATACTTATAATAGTGGTATGGGTAATATCTGATGGGAATACATATGAGAGAACAAATAAATTACTGAATGAACATTTGTACTAAGTTTAAGGAATTATTTGACATTTTTCAGATGTCAAGGCTGTGGAAATGATATTCCAGGAAGAAGAAATAGAATTCATGTACACTCAAGGGAACTTGATTGAACTTTGTATTCTCCAAATACTGTAAAAAGTTCAGGAGTTATAGAGGAAATAAACATGGCCTCTGTCCAGATCACTAATGAATTCATGTGCCCTTAACTGATAAGAAAACAGTCACAAACTAGTTCTCATGGTTTCAAAAGGCATAATTACTGAGAGGATGCTTGGGTAAGTCCATCTTGCTGCCTCCTCAATACCCCTTCAGGGACAGTCAGTACTATGGTATAATCACCATTATTACTTCCAGCTTTGTAGGTCCAGAAATTAAATTTTTTCCATATAACCCAAGGAGTGGATTGGTGTAAAGCCTTTAGCAAGAAATTGGGCTACAAAGAACTGCCTGGCATTAATATATCCAGCAAAATTATATCCATATGGTACACAAAATAAGTTTAGGCGATATATTTGGGTGAACCTTTAAAAATGTTAATGCTTATTTGGTCATTTTTTTCAAATGACATGTCTTACTTGAGTTTGTTTTTATGTTCAAGTGATATAAAATTTCTTAATTAATTAAATGAAAAATATGCTTTCTAAATACAATAGTGAGGATATCATGTGTGATTAATAAGCAAAATTTTAAGAAATACAAATGAAGTATTTATGTAAATTTGAAGTATTCATGATTATGATATTTTTTACCATGATCAAATATGGTAAAAAATAATGATACTAACTATTGAAATCCAGGAAACACTGGCATCATCATCAAGAGTGAGAGTGCTGGAGACAGATGTTAGCCTAAATCCTAGGTCACTTCTGGCCATGTTACTTTAAAAGAATTACTTTTGTTTTTAATTCCAAATGCTTCCCTATGAAATTTGCATAGTTGTCAAACTCAAAAGGTGGCTGGCATAATTAAAGGAAAGCATATCTATAAAGCATTTAGCAAGGTTCTAGAAAATAGTATGTGATCAATAAATTCAGCTATCGTTGTTATATAACTAGTGACCAACATTTTTTCAAATCAATGCTCCTTCCTTTGTCATTGTCTACCGGTTTCCAGGTAGAATCTTACAGTGAAAGGCTGTTTTTCAGAAGGGGAAAGTGAAGTATGTCACAAAGGGGTAAGGCTGCCTAGTTACTCTCATGGTTTTCTTGCCACATTTCCCTTCCATTTCCAGTAAGGATAGTTAAGAAGGTGTTTAGCTCTATCAATTTCCTTTGAAGAATTGTGATTCACATTAGATTCTTAACAGATTTCACCTGAAAGGACATTAGTTTCAGGTCATGTTGCATTTAGATATTTTGTAAAGTCTTAATGTTTGGGTGTCATTATAGTATGGCATCTTAGATACTGCCAAGTTACTGCCTGGTGCCAAAAAGAGCAGAATTCTGCAGGCAATGAAAGTGGCATGTGTCACGATGAATGAGCCTGGTGCAGACTATTTCACACACTATAGTTGATCAGCTGCTAAGGCTTCATCTTGTTCCATCTATGTTAGGAGGCTTCCTCTACATAAGACCTATAAAACAGAACTTTTAAGGCCACACAGGGCATGATTTTTGGACCACCGTGCCAACTTGTTCCAGTCCATGCTAACACTATGAGACTATTATTCTTTTATTATTTTATTTGGGAGTCCAGTTGTTATCCTACAATCATAAATGTATATAAAGTAACAATGTTGAAATGCTTTAGATCCTAAACCATAGTTACCCCCGTATTACCCCCATCCCGATCTCTTGATTCTTCTATATTACTCCACTATAACAGATAAAAATGACCATATATATATGATTATGAATTTTTCTGAACTAAATGACTGCATAAGTATTATTTGATTTCGTGGAATTATTCTTTCTGTGAAAAAGCCTAAGACCCCCCCTTACCAAGCTAGGCAAGACTTTGAATTTGCCATCTCCATTCCAGGCCTGTATAAACAAAACTTAGAGGCAGAGGGGACAGAAAGAGAACAATGTGAATGGGGTGAGTGGAGAGAGGGTCCCCCAAGCCATGTGTTCATTCTCTCTGCATTAAAATGAACTTATAAAACAACTGATCTAATATAATTTTCATCTCTT
>PVKS010054182.1:0-10162 GCA_004027875.1 Aplodontia rufa
TAATCCTGTAAAATCCATAATCATACACACACACACACACACACACACACACATAATGTTATGGGCATAATATAGAAGAATCAAGAGACTGGGGTGTGGGCAATGTGGGGGTAACTATGATTTATGATCAAATGCATATTGTTATTTTCTAAACATTTATGAATGTAAAACTACTCAACTCTTAAAAAATTTAAAAAAGAAAGCTTAAATACAAAATTAAAATTAATTGACAGTAGATTCAAAGAGGATTGTTAGAGACAAAGAAGGACTTTTAATAATAAAAATAGGCAACAGCAATGGTTTGAATATGGTTCATACTCAGAAAACTTATGTGAGACTTTAATTCCCATTGTGATATAAAGATGTTGGAAAGTTAGTCCAACTGTGATGTTTAGAGGTGGGGAATTAGAGACGTGACTAGGGTTAGATCAGATCATCAGGGAGGAGGCCATGTGATTGAATACTGATGAGTTTAAAAGGAGAAAGAGAGAGAGAAAAAGAAAGAGAGAGACAGAGACAGATAAATCAGAGCATAAATACACATGTCCCTTCTCTATTACAGTGTGTTGTGCTGTAGTGCCTCAGGATTCTGTCAGCAAAATAGTCATCTATAGATGCAGTTCATCAACGTTGGTCCAGAACTGTGAACAAGATTATAGTGCTTTTCTTTATAATTATCCACTCTGTATGTGTTATTAGTGATGAAAAATGGTCTAGGATAGCAAGTATTCCCAAAAGACATTAGTCATACAAACATGGATCGCATAAGGATGTATACCAGTGGCAGAATACATGTGAGATGATGATTCTATAAGAATATATTTTTGAGAGTATGCTGATCCCTCTGGCCTCTCTAGTCCATTCTCCTGCCCTTTCACCTTATGAGGACACAGCAAGAAAGATTTTGCCACATGCTGGTGGCTTGATCTGGAAACCCTAGCCTTAGCAACTGTGAGAGAATCAATTTCTGTTCTTTCTAATGTACTGAATCTCTATTATCATCTTCTGATGGCACAGATGGACCAAGGCAATCACCAAGAATGTATTCAAGCATTTCCAGGATTCCATCAGATTCATCTTTGAGAGGACACCTGTCCAGAGCCCTGAGTCCTGCCATCCCTGGGCCGGATGCCTGCATACCTGGGGCAGGCATGACAACTCCCATCTCCTTCACCTTATCCTGGGCATTCATTCGCCTCTAGTGTGCTGTGTCTGCTCTGTTGCTTGGATCCTATGTGTGTCCTTTGACTTTCTCCATCATTTGTTACCCACTTTGTCTAGCAGTATCCTGTGGTAACATGGGATGTAAATATGAAAGCCATAAGCATCTGAAAATGACTTTAGAACATGTTGACATTCATTCCAACTTCAATTTGGTACAAACTTCTGTGTTCCAAACACTTTTCTTCAGAATTTGCATGGCATTCCTTCAACTTTTCTAGCTTGAAAAATTGTTTGTCTTGTCCTTTGAAAATTTTAAGGTGTTCCCTTTTCTCCTAACTTTCTGAAATTTCATTGTGATATACCTTCTTATGGGTCTGTTTTCATCAATAAAACAGAAAAGGAAGAAAGCATCAAAGATGTAAAATACTTTGTATATGAGATGGGATTAATGGCAGACTCTATTGTAGAAAATATCAGTCTGAGGGCATATAAACGAAATCTTACCTCAATTATATAAAGATATACATTTTATAACATATGTTAGGAATCTATTATGTTCAGATAGGACATGTTTAATAATAATTACAGAAAGAGAAAGTAGAGCTATAGAGGTAGCATTTCTATATTTGTATATAGTAGTTTCCAAGGTGGCTTCTAGTAAGACCATCTGGTATATGGTAACTCATCAAGCAACCATTAGAAAACTGAGTAAGAGAATTAGCATACCATAAAATATCTACTTGACACATGCAGAATAAATAAAGGAACAAAAAGAAATGAGACATATAAAATGTAGAATGACTGAAAAATTTAGCTATACAAATATTAACAATTTCTTTCTTTTCATGTGTTTGTGTGTGTGGTTAGAAAACTTAAGATCAGCTCTCTTAGTATTTTTCAAGTAAACAATGCAGTACTATTAACTATAGTCTCCATGCTTTATCTTCACAGATTACATCTCCAGTACTTACACACCTTGCATATTGTAAATATAATAAGTACTCTTTGACCAGTACCTTGCCCCATACCAGATTCCACATGAGTGAGATCATGCAGTCTTTCTGTTCCTGGCTTATTTCATTTAACTTAAAGTACTCCTGATTCATCCATGTAATTGCAAATGAAAAATTTTTTTAAAGTCTGAAAACATATTTTGTTACAATTTGTTCGAAGTGATAAACAACACCACAAGACATTAGCAACCCAAATGGGGTGCCATCATCAAAAACTAAATGGAGTTTAGTTTTTGGAGGAGCTAATGGATGGAGGAGCTTTGTAGCTGGGCAATGGGTGGACTTTGAAAGACTTTCAGGGGACCTTTTAGGGGAACTAGATTAGGAGAAAAAACCAAAACTTTTTAACATAAGGGACAGAGACAGTATACAATGAAAAGAGATTTATAAAGCCCCGAAGTTCTATTATCAAGAAGCAGTGAAGAAATTATACAACTGCAAACATAGGCAGCATTTCATTGAAACAAACAAACAAACAACAACAACAACAACAACAACAAAAGTAGTGAATTACCAAGACTGAAAAACAGATCTTATGGTGTACAGCCAAGAGCCGTGAACAATTTTCAGGAAGAAATAAGACTAAGTCCCCATCAAGAAATCTCCAACATTTGCCTGCCTGTACTTAAACAATGCTGCAGACCTAGGGCTCCTTTGTTTCTCTCACTGTCCTTAGAATCTCCAGAGTGATTTTTTTTTTATGTTCCAGCATTATATTGTTGTGTATGTCAGGGCACAGAGGCTGAATTGTCATGAACTGTATGTGAAGAACTGCACTTATATCAATGTATATAAGGAGACTCATTTGTCCCTGGACCTGATTTAGATGGTGGGGTTCTGGACTTTACACCAATTATATGATAGAATGAGATTTTTTGGAGGCTTTGGGTAGGAAGCAATTTACTGTATATGTGGAAAGAAGATAAAATTTCATGGTCAGAAGGATGACCATGGTGTTTTTCAAAAGCTGACAATGAATTCCTTGATACTCAAGGGAAAATATTATTCTACTCATCATTAATGAGGCTGGACTTTCTAAACTCACCTCCAGTAGAGACACTAAAGCAGAAGTAACAGTGTGCAGCCACAGACAAGACCTGGAATTTCCTGCTTGCTCTTCTCTCTCTTATTCCTGGGTAAGCCCCTGTCATATGAGCAGCTAATCATGTAAGGAGATTCCCACATGGCCAGCCAATGAGGCCTTTTGCCAACAGTTACAGGTACTATCTATAAAGGAAGTCCTTCTGTGCCAATCAAGTTTTCCAGTTCTGGCCAGTATCTTAATTGCAATTTCACAAGACACTCAGAGGTAGACAAACCCACCTAAGCCAATTCTTGAACATCTCTCACAGAAAATAAACAAGATAATAAGTCATTATAGTTTTAAGCTGCTATGTTTTGGAGTGATTTTTTACAAACCAAAATCAGTAACTAATGCATGTGAAACTTTTTAGAAACAGTGTAGTTGTGAAGAAATTGGTGTAATATAACTAAATAACTAATAGAAAAAGACTGCCAAATAAGAGATATCTATCCACAAATACTGTCCTTCAAAATGAAAGTGACTTCTTAAATTATTTTAATTGTTTTTTAGATTTCTATCATATTTTTCTTATTATCTCTGTGTTTTGCATTATACTCATTATAATTTTGCTTAGAATTACAGTACTTATCTTAACATTTCACTCTGCTTCCAGTTAACAAGGTATCAGTTCAGATAAATATGGAAGAAGTAAACTGTCCTTGTTTGTGGGGAACCATGAGCATTTATCTAGGAAATGCTATGAAAATCCCCCAAATTATTAGAATTAATAACTCAATTTATCAAGGCCACAGCACAAAGTTTAATATGCCAAAGCCAATTTTATTCCAAAGTTCTAGCAATAAGCAATTAGAATATGATAATTTTATACTCTTCATTACAATAAATGTCAAGCATACTTAGCTTAGAATCCTGGAACAGAAAATAAAACACTAATAAAAAGAAATGTGTTGACATATGAATATATTCTGTACTTTAATCAGGTATAACAAAATAACGACAATTTCATTATGATAAATAAGCAATAATCATGGAAGATATTAACAGCAAAGAAACCTTGGTGTACTATCTGTGCACCTCCCTATAAATATAAAATGTATCCAAAAGTTTAAGAGTAAAATAGAATAACAGTAAATAAATTTAATTAAAATGATGTAAACCATTTATTTTCAAAAATTACAAAATATCGCAAAGGCAAAAAACAGAAGACCTAAAGAGGGGGAAGAAATACATTGAGCTTAAGATTTGGAATACTGAGTATTGTTAAGATCAAAATCTTCCTCAAATTGATAGAATAATTTTTAATTGAATATAAACAGCATCCTTATAGCCTTTTAAAAATGGACATGCTAATTTAATAATTTATAGGGAAATGTCTAAGTTGGCTGCCCACTACTGTGACAAAATAAAACAACTTATAAGGAAGAAAGTGTTATTTTGACACACAGTTTCAGAGGTTTCCATCCACAAGGGCTCCTGCCCTTTACAAGCCCCACCTCCTACAGGATCCACCTCATCTCAACAGTGCAACAGGCTGGGGACCAAGTCAACACATGGACTTTTGGGGGACTTTTGAAACCCAAAATGTAGCACCCTAGAATATTAAACAGTTTTGAAAACCAAGAACAAAGGTGGAAGGTGTCAAATATTTGGTTTTAAGACCTACTGTAAAACTATAGTAATCAATAAATATGACATTGGTGTAGAATATAGTAGAGTTAAGGGACCCCACTTCTTTTATCAATTGTTTTTTGACAAAGGTGCCAAGATAAACAGTAAGAAAAGATAGGATTTTCAACTCTTGTTAGAAGAACGCTTGGAGAGCTAGAAGGGTAAAAAATGAGGATTCATCATTCCCTCATATCATAACAAAGAATAAAATCACAATCAATCTAAATGTAATAAACCATTAAATGTGCTTTTCAAACAAAGGAAAAATATTTTGAAATTGGATGAGCAAAAAATTTCACTTATGCTGACATTAATATGCAGCAAATTTGTTTTTTTGGTTTTATCACTAACAGAAGTGTCTCATCATAAAAATACATTGATTTTTAGGGTGCCATATTGTTAAAATTAGCTAACTTACATTGAATAAATAGTTGCATTTTATTGGTAACCAATTTCATTACATTTACCAGTTTTAACACAGGTGGATACAGAGCTTTCATTCTTTAGTCATTCCAGGTGGATCTGAGTTTTATATTCAAACTTTTAATACAGTTTTTGAGTTTTATGTGACTTAAATTTTTAATCTTTCTATAAAATATGTAACTTGAATGAACATTTTATATGTGTATCTTTTCTTTAGATACCAGACTTGATAAAAATGTTATAACATAGGTGTATAGATAGTAGAACCTGGATGGAACTGGCTTCTTTACTGAGAAGAATATAATTGTGCATGAGGACTTAATGATCCAAACCTGTGTCATGCCTGTGTGTATACCCAATTAAACACTGGAAATAAAAATCGTTTTGGTGAAAAAAATTCACTTATGTAAAATATAAACAAAAAGCATAAAATATAAATCAAGTAAGTGATTAAGTGACTAAATCAGGATTGATTGTAACTTTTTATTTTTTATTAAGGAGTTGAGTTATTATACAATCATAAATGCATATAAAGTAGCAATGTGTTAGTCGTATGTTCTTAAACCAGAATTACCCACCCATCGCCCACCACTCATCTTTTGATTCTTCTATATTTCACCCCTACAAGTGACATAAAAGCTTAGCTTGTGATTTTTTCATAATTAAACGACTGCTTAAATATTATTGGATTCTCAGGGAGTGAATGTACCTTTTAATAAAAATGGCAAAAAATAAAAATGAAAACCACAGAAAGGGAGAGAAATATTCCAAAACAAATATCGGACAAATAACCAATACTCAGAATAGATGAAGAACATTATAACTCATTAATGTGACAGACAACACTTCACAAAGGTGAAAAACGGTTCATAAGAGAAGTTAAGCAAGTCACCAATGAGTACTTGAAAAATGCTATCACTAGTCAAAAAGAAATGTGAATTAAAACCACAAGATACCATCTTGCATCAAGTAGAATGGATAACATTAAAAATACTTCTGAAAGGGGCTGAAGTGGTGGCTCAGTGGTTACAGCACTTGCCTGGCAAGCATGAGGGCATGAGTTCAAACCCCAGCACCATGTACACAAAACAGTTTCAGAGCAGTGAAGGCCACATGAAAAACTAAACAAAATTGATTCCCTCTCTCTCTCTCTCTCTCATTTTCACAAGTTTTTTTTAAGAGAGAGGGACAATTTCTTGTTAAGAGGATTGCAGCAGATGGAAATCTCATACATTGCTGCAAGAAATGTAAAAATGCAAATTACACCCCATTTGTAAAACAGTGTCACATTCCCTGAAACCATTGACCTTATAATCCAACAATCCCATTCTTTTGCATTTATCCAAATGAAAGGAAAATGTCTAAACAGACTTATACTCAAATGTTTGTAGTGGTTTTATTTTTCTATTTATATTTATATCAGAACCAAACTCATCTGTTTACCACATTTTCAGTAGAAAACCTAATAAATAAACTAGGTTTCATTAATAGTAATACAAATAGATAATTAATATCTACAAAACATGAATATAGCTTAAAAATGTTATGCTACACAAAAGACTGTATACTACATGATTTTGTATTTATGAAATTCTAAATATTCAAAATTACAGTCAGAAAGGAGATCAGTGGTTACCTAGGGCTTGGAGTGAGGGAGAGGATCAACCATGAAGGGGCTTAAGGGGGATGTATCCTCACAAGTTAATGCTTATGATTTGATGTGTATACTCTGAATAAGTATAAGCATTATTCTCAGAGTATACACACTGAATGAGTGTTTCTATCCTTGACTAACCATAACGTAGCCAGTTCCCAGCCCTGGCTCCACACTAAAAACAAAAGTCATAACTCACCCACCTTGAAGTCTCAGTGAGGAAGCCTAACTATAGTTATTTTGGGCCTGCCCCCAACAGACCCCACCTCAGCTTGCCGCTTCCTCTCCCAGCTTTCCACCATGCACCAGGCACTTCACCCTCCCCCAAACTCCAAGACCTCAGAATGCCTCCATGAGGCACAGATGGGAAGCAGTCATGAGATGCATAAACTGAGATACCCAGAGTCAAAGATGGGCAGTCCTCCCTGATGTCAGCCCTGCATATTCCTGATGCAGCCTGAGTGTGTTCCCCAGTAGAACCTGGGCTGTTCAGAATGACCTTAGACCACCCTTCTCAATAAACGAGACAGCGAGGAACCAAGATGGTGGGAGAAAAGGAGGGAGCACAAAATAAAACCTCTGGGTGAAGTAAATTATCATCCTCTGTCACATGGCCTGTTGCATATCTATCTTTCAACTCTTTTCATGAGCACACTGACACCAAAAAATAAATAAATAAATAAAATAAAAATAAAATAAAAAAGTAAAAAATAAGAAAAAAACCAAACCAAAACCAAAAACCCTGACTAAAGTAGAATGTTTGCACAGAATGACATTGCTAGAGGGGAAAAACTTGTATAAAACCTGTAGCTTCACTTAGTGAAGTTAACTTCTTCGTCAAGTTAAAATTTACTAATTTTGGCAGTTATACAGCTGGTCAATACATTATTAGTTCCCCACTAGCTTTTCTGTGCATAATACATCTGATGTGTGGATTATGATGATCATGATTGTGTGGGTTGCTTTTCAGTGGTTTGAAGGCCACTTTTGCTGAAAAACATCAATTCTTCACTTAGGTCTGAAAATGATTAGAAAGGGATGAAAACCTGATGAGAAGATCAAGAACTGACATCTTTATATTCACATTGAGTCTATCTCCATTACTGCCTTACCTTTGGGGTCAAACTCTATTCAGTTCTGCATGTAGAAATGTAGGTTTAAATTGGAGTTGGAAGGTGTTTTCTTGGCCCCCAATCTTGTGGTTTTGCAGATATACATATATATATCACCCTCTGTCACATGCCTTGTTGCTTATCTACCTTTCAACTCTTTTCATGAGCACACTGATAAAACAAACAAATTTAAATATATGTACATATATATAAATATAAAAACAAACTATATATATATATATATATATATATATATTCAATCCACATACTCAAAGTCCTTCAGCTCTATCAGAAGACCCAGAGAGAGCCACAAGAACAGGATGTTTGCACAGGATAATGGCAAGAGGTATAAGAGTGAAAGAAGACCATGACCACCTGGTGGTCTGAGTCTTGTGCAAGAAGAAATACCTTTTGGAATTGTGACCCTGGCCTATGCAAATTACCAGACTCTGCCCACTCCAGCAAGTCAATAAAAGTTTCCATCAGATCAGCTGGTTCCTCAATCAGTGATGCCTCCTTTTAGTCAAACCCCAATAATCCCTTTGGCTGAAGCCCCAAGTGAAGCCTCGTCTCTTAATTCCCACTCACATGACTTAACTTTGATTCTACCATCAATGAGTCAAACGTTCCCATTATCGGTAAGTACAGGGCTCCCTGACCCTTCTTTTCCAGGACTGACCTCAAGTGTCACCTCTCAGTAAAGTCCATGCTAAGGACATAGGGATGATGGTGGGAGAGGAGAGCAATATGAATAACTGAAATTTGGATATTCTGGAGTAATTTTTGAATTTTTTGTTTGTGTATTAATCGTATTTTCAAAAATCAATTAACATCCCTAGTATCATATCATCAGCAAATAGAGATACCTTGTCTTCTTCTTTTCCTGTTTGTATCTCTTTGATTGTCTTTTCTTGCCTGATTGCTCTGGCTAATGTTTCAAGGACTATATTGAATAGAAGTGGTGAGATGGACAGCCTCATCTTGTTCTTGAATTTAGTGGAAAGGCTTTTAATTTTTCTCCATTTAGTATGATGTTGATTTTTGCTTGTCATAAATGGCCTGTAAAATGTTTAGGGAATTCCTTCAATTCTTAGCTGCTCCATGTTTTGTTTTGTTTTGTTTTGTTTTTAAAGAGAGAGGGACAGTGGGGGAGTGGAAGGAAGAGAGAATCAATTTTATTCAGTTTTTTATGTGGTCTTTGTTGCTCCACACTTCATTATGTATGTGGTGCCAGGGTTTGAACCTGCATCCTTGTACATGCTAGGCAAGCACTGTAACTGATGAGCCACTGCTCCAGCCCCCTTCTCCAGTGTTTTTAACATGATTGGGTGTTGGATTTTTGTCAAAGGCCTTTTCTGCATCTGTTGAGATGGTCATGTGATTCCTGTCCTTAATTCTGCTTAAGTAATAAATCACATTTATTGATTTGCATATGTTGAACCAATCTTGCACCCCTGGAATGAAACCCATTTAATAATAATAAATTACTTTTTATGTATTTTTGAATGTGGTTTGCTAATATTTCATTAAATATTTTTACATTTATGTTCAGCAGGGATAATGATCTGTAGTTTCCTTTCCTTGATGCATTATTTTGTGGTTTTGATATCAGGGCTATGTTTGCCTTGTAAAAAGTATTTGGGATGTTTCCTCATTTTTAATTTCAGGGGTTAATTTAAGAAAGAGAGGTGTTAGTTCTTATGTAAAGGCCTGGTAGGAATCAACCGAGGTCCTGGGCTTTTCTTTTTCAGAAGGATTTTAAAAACTGTTTTAATTACATTACTTGATATTGGTCTGTTTAGGATTTCTATATATTCCATATTCAATTTAGGCAGGTAACATTTGTGCAAAATTTGTCCATGTCTTCCACATTTTCCAGTTCATTGGACTGTAGATTTTCAAAATAGGTTCTGATAATCCTCTGATTTTCAGAAGGGTCTGTGGTGATGACTCCTTTTGTCATCTCTGATTTTATTGATTTGCTTCTCATTATTTATTTTCTTTAGATTGGCTAAGGATATGTCAATTTTATTTATTTTTTCAAAGAGCCAACTCTTCATTTCATTGATTCTTTGTATTTTTT
>PVKS010054183.1:0-10157 GCA_004027875.1 Aplodontia rufa
GTACATATATACTATGGAATACTACTCGGCCATTAGAGAGGACGATATTATGGCTTTTGAAATCAAATGGATGGATATGGATAGAATTATGCTTAGTCAAGTCTCCCAATCTCAGAGACTCAAGGGCTGAATGGTTTCTCTCATCTGTTGATGCTAGCATATATGGGGAAGCAGTATGGCAGACGGCTAACCTAACAAAACTGCAAATTGAATGGCTTTCAGAGCATTAGGGGGATGGCTCTCTAGGATACTTGGAGGCATAGGGAGGGGGATGGGGAGGGGGGGATGGTATATGAAGAACTCATAGGAGTCTGGAGATTGGGGAGATGGGGGAACCATCCCAGAAGCCGATGTCATTCCTCCACAAAATACCCATTTAACACATGAGTTCTTCTGGGGGAAACTGCAACAGGTGAAACCCAAGATGGTTATCCATGATCTGGTTTTTCCCCTCGATAGCAAAGTTTATATCCATTGATTGCTAATGTTTTGATAATGTTTCCCCATCAACTGTATTTCTATATTCTTCTAATAAAAAAAATTGTTCTTGTTGCGTATTTTGGTCACAGCAACAAAAAGCTGACTAACACATCAAACATTTCCAGAAACGGAAAAAGCATGATGGAAAATTATAAGACACAGGGGAAGTATTAGAATAATGAAATATCATATCATAATCAGTGCCATGAGAGAAGCATTCCTTTGCTAACGTAGGCAACAAACATTTGTTCATGAGTATTATTACAGATAACTCGTTGGGGCTGCTCACAGAAAGGAGATTTCACGTGGGATCAGGGTAATTAAATGAAGTTTCCTGGAGAAAGCATTTGTAAGGTAGCATTTTGGGTGGTGGGCAATAAGGATGAAGAAGTGTCTTAAGGGAAGGAGATTTTAAAGTTCTGAAGAAGTTATGTGTGTGGTGGGGATTAAGTGTGCATCAACCGTCTTTTGTGTAGATTATGCTTCAGCCACAAATAAACCCTAGTATCTTTTTTTTTTTAATAGAGAGGGACAGTGAGAGAGACAGAGAAAGAGAGAAACAACTTTAGTTTTTCACATGGTGTTAGTTGCTCTAACACTTAGTTGTGTACGTGGTGCTGGGGTTTGAACCCAGGTCCTCGTGCTTGCCAGGCAAGCTCCGAAACCACTGAGCCACCGCTCCAGCCCAACCCTAGCATCTTCATGGGTTATCCTGCAAAGCACCATATCTCAGCCATGTTCCTGTCCACCACATATTCGCTGCTCTTTTGCACGTCTTCATTTTAGCCCCCGAACTGAAGCAGATGCTTCCATCTGTGGCATGTTGGTCTTCCGAAAGAATAGAAAGAAGCTGCGGCTCTCGACGTTCCTGCTCACATCACTTCCAGTCACTTTTCACTGGTCAAAGCAGTGCTGATGGCCGACACAGTGTCAGTGAGGCAGAAAGTCTGAGCTTCCTGCAGAGACCAGTTTGGTAGGAAAAGGCCCACACTATTTCGAAATAATGCAATCAGTGACATGGAAAGACGTTTCAAGAGACTTATCAAAATTCTCAGACAGCAAGTGAAATTGTCTAGTTGGAGCAGTGAGTGAGTGTTGAAGGGAAGAGCTTGGTGAGATAAGATGCTGGGAAGTTGTGGGGGAGGAGACATGATGAGACACAAAACCTAATGGAGTTTTGAAGGCCAGGCAGCTGAGTTACATTCAGTGCCAGAGGCAAGAGGAGCAATAACCTGAAAATCATGACTAGGAATTCTGATCTAAAATTTGCTTTGACCCATATGCAGCAAACTCATTTAACATTCAATGAATTAATACTGTGTGCCAGTTGTCATGCTATGTAGACATAGAGCAAACCCACATGCACACATATGCAATTTTTTTTAAGAGAGCAGGACAGAGAGAGAAAGAGAGAGAATCAATTTTTATTGACTTTTTCACATGGTTTTCATTGCTCTGACACTTGGTTGCGTACTTGGGTGCTGGGGTTTGAACCCGTGTACTTGTGCATGCTGAGCCACTGCTCCAGCCCCACACATGCAGTTTTAATTTTGATCTTCATGCTATCTCTCTGGGTAGATATAAGTGTTACTCTCTTTTTTTATGTTGAAAAAAAACCCATTTGACCCACAGAGGCCAAATCACTTGCTTAAGGACACAAAAGCAGTATACAGAAATCAGTGAGGCAAACCAGGTCTTTTCTTTCTATTACATCACCGTAAAGCAAAATAATAAAAGTGTCACCTTTCTTTAGTACTGACTTGTTGTTCTTCATCTTCTTATACCCATAGTTGGAAAGTGATGTTTATATAACCATTCTTTGCATAGGACAACTTCATAAGTGAATAAAGCAGCCCATCTTTGCATGTGGTATTTATCATAAAATCACATGGCAGAGATGGTTACTGTTCAGCAAATGTTCAAGTCTTCCCCACCTGCATTTCCCTCACCCTGTTAGGTGAGGGCCCATGTAGCCAGTTCTGACCAATGGGGTGTGAGCGGAAATAGCATGTGGTCCTTAGCTCCCTTGCCCTACTTGGGTATACTTGGAGACCCAGTGTTCCAAATGACATAGGTAGGAGATGGAAGAAGGCTGCTTGTGCCTCCAAATTTACATGAGCAAAACTTAAAATTAAAATAAAAAAAGCACATCTTGATGGTATTGAGCTATAAGAGATCAGCATTTCCTTGTCATGGTAATACAGTCCAGTCTATCCTGTTTAATATGGATCCCTGTGACTTTCATTGACATGAGGAAAATGACCATATAAGTCTCTCCCAGTCCCTTATACCTACTACTGAATACAGGGTCTTTCACATACTATATGCTTAACAAATATTAGCTAAAGGAAAATGAACAGATTCCATACCGAGTCTGGTCTTGTGCGCTATATAGTTAAGCCTTCTATAAACTGTTTTTCGAAACCAGTGTTTGATCAATCTTCATGAAATATTTCATCATGTCGCCCCCTCAGTTTAATATTTTACTTTATATTTAATCAATTTCAACCCCCCAATACTCGAGGTTCTCATAACCTTACTTAGATTCCTACAATCTTGCTTCTTTATTTCTCTATTCTAATCTAATCTATCACTACTCACTGACATATGCCCCTAGTCATTTTCTCACTGTTCTAGTAGCAAACCTTACATATTCTTGAGCAAATTATTTCAGGCCTCTGAGCTTCTCATGAATGAGTTTCACATTTTATAAAATTATTATCTGCAGCAAATGAGAGAATGCAAATAGAATTTTTAAATTATTCAGGCTTATGAAAATCTGAACTCATTTTGTATTTGTTTTTGTTTATATATATTAACTAGGTTGATGGATCAGAAAAATGATATTAAAGAAGGTGTCTCTATTTCAGTAACATTTTCAAAACCTCCCATAATAATCTTGTACATGAAATTGCTATCTCAGGAGCATTTATAAAAAGAACCAGGAAGGAGACACTGATGGTTAACTCCTCCAAATTCATTCCTTTTTTCTCTTCTTTTTTTGGGGGGCGGGGAGGTACACTGGGGATTGAACCCAAGGCACTCAATCACTCAGCCACATCTCCAGTCAATTTTATTTTTTTTAATTTTGAGACAGGTTCTCACAAAGTTGCTTAGGGCTCCCTAAATTGCTGAGGCTGGCTATGAATTTGTGATCCTCCTGCCTCAGCCTCCCTAGCCGCTGGTATTACAGGTGTGCACCATGACCTGACCTCCAGCCTTCTTTCTTCTTAATCTTACTTCCATTTTATTTAGGTCCTGCTCTTCTCCATGGGGTCACATTCATCCAGAGCAGATTCTTCATTATGGCTCTCTTTTTATTGTCAGTGATCAGCCATTCTCTCTGATGCTTTCTGATCGGGAAGGAATGGACAGAGGAGTGCAGGAGGGTTGCTAAGAAGAATTTTCTTGCTTCTGGAAAGAAACACTGAAAAAAAAAATAGCAAATTCTTCTCTGGATAATGTCATGTCTCAAAGCACTGCAGCCATCATGTCAAAATGAAGGGGAGCAGCCTGAGGTCAGAGTTGACATGCTGTGATGAGGATGGTGGAGCAGAAGACAGAAAGAAAAGAGATTCTTGACTACGGCATGCATCACCGACAACCAGCCCTAGGTCTCTTTTTGTCCTGATTTCTAGTTATGTGAAATACAATTGAGTGTATTTTCTGCTACATGAAACTGAAATCAATGAAACCCAGGTAACCTAGCTGTATTAGTCTGCTAGGGCTGCTATAACAAAACACCATAGACCAGGAGACTTTCACTGCAGAAATTTGTCTTCTTTCACTTCTGGAGGTTTGATGTCTCAGATCAAAGTTCTGGCAAGTTTGGTTTTCCTTCCTTCCTTCCTCTTTTTTTTTTTCTTTTTTTAACCAGGGATTGAACCCAGGGTCACTTAACTGCTGGGCCACATCCCCACCCCTATTTATTTTTTATTCTGAGAAAGGATCATGCTAAGTTGCTTGAGACCTGGTTAAGTTGCTGAGGCTGGTTTTGAAGTTGTGATCCTCCTGCCTCAGCCTCCCAAGCCACTGGGGTTACAGGAGTGCCACACGTCCCACTTTGGGTTTTCTTTTGGATTCTCTTCTTGGCTGCCTTTTCAGTGTCTCTTCACATGGCCTTTCCTCTGTGTCTCTCTGAGTGTCCTAATACCCCAACACACACATTTTTTTTTTTAAAGAGAGAGGGACAGTAAGAGAGACAGAGAAAGGGAGAAACAACTTTATTTAGTTTTTCACATGGCCGTAGTTGCTCCAACACTTAGTTGTGTACGTGGTGCTGGGGTTTGAACCCGGGTCCTCGTGCTTGCCAGGCAAGCGTCGAAACCGCTGAGCCACCTCCAGCCCCCGTTTTTTTTTTGTTTTTTTTTTTTTAATAAAAACCCTGGTCAGATTCGATTGGCCCACTCTCTGAGTGGCCCATTTTAATGTAATCACCTCTTTTAAAATTTACAAAAAAGTCACATTCTTAGATACTGGGGATTAGGGCTTCAGCATACAATTTTGGGGGAGACACAGTTCAGCTCATAACATATATGTCAGCCAAAAAGGGGATTAATTTGAAACCATAAGAAAAAACTCACAGAATCAAAGACCAAGTTATAAAGTCAGAACTTGTGGGCTCTTGAGAAGCCAATAGGCATCCACTCTTCCTCCTTTTTCCTCTTTCTGCTCCCAAACTTCTATCTCTCTCATCACATGTGTCCTGGTTCTTTCTCCCCACAGATCAACCCTCTCTACTTGAACAAGGCCCATCATGGAGGCCCATGATGGTGGCATTAGCCCCTAAGTCGTGTGGCCTTTATACCTGGCTGCCTATAGTGAATGGAATCAGGCTCTGTGTCTCTGTCTTGAGCTAAAGATCCTGATTGGTGAAGCTTGCACCCAACGTTCCACGGTTATTTCAATCTACTGCAGCCAGGGAGATTGGTCAGGAGGTACAGAGAGCTGGCTCTTATGGTCCATGGAAAAGTGAGTTCACCAATAAGATTTGAAGGTTGTGGGAGGCTGGAGCGGAGGCTCAGCAGTTACAGTGCTTGCCTAGCATGTCAAGGACACGGGTTCAAACTCCAGCACCACAGCACCACGCCCACAAAGAAGTGTCGGAGCAGCGAAAGCCACATGAAAAACTAAATCAAATTGATTCTTTCTCTCTCTCTCACTGTCCCTCTCTCTCTTAAAAAAAAAAAATGAAGGGAGATAAAATATTTGGCAGCTCTATTGAAACAGGGAAATGTGAATAAGTTTATACTATGATCAAATGGATTCAAACCAGAACAATCATACACAAAGAGGTTGATTTATTATTGACAATCTAGAGAAGTTTATTCTACTCTTGATTCTGAATTTTTATTTTTTTCTAATATTTTAATAAGTAGACTGGGAAATTAAAGACATACTTACCACATCTTTTTTTCACAGTTTTATTGGTGAATTAAAGTTATGCATAATGATGGGATTTCTTGGTACATTCATACATTTGCATATTACAACAATATAATTTGGCCAAAGTCCCACCCAAGCACTCCCCCCACCTCCTCCCATCCATTGGTCCCTTTCTTCTGCTGATCTCCACTTCGAATTTTTTTTTCTGTTCCTGTCTTTATTAATTGTGTGGGACTTATTTAGTACCCTAAAGGTACAATATATATATCCCCCCTTAATCTTCCCTTTCTGCTCTCCAATTCCTTCCTCCACTCTCCCCTTCTCCTTCCTCTACTCTAGTAGACTTCCTTTAGTTCACCTGTTAATTTGCATTTGAATGGTAGTTCCTGTAATCTTATCCTTCCCTCCCCTTTTCCTTTATTTTACTCTAGCTTCCACAGATAAGAGAAATCATTCAGCCTTTGAGTTTCTGAGTAATTTCACTTAGCATGATATTCTCCATTTCTATCCAGACATACTTACTGAATTCTTACTTGACAAAATGATGGCACCATTAGTTAATACAGTTGGAAATAAAATTCAGACTCAAAATCATCTTACTGGGATAAAAATCTAGATAGACTCAAAACATGAAAATTAACATTGATAAGTATTAACTTCCAAATTTGAATTTCAATATTCACTTACAAAATAAATGGGGTTTGTAAATTGAACCCTTATATAAATTATAGTGCTTTGTGGGTATGTGTCTCCCTTGACAAGAAGAAAGTCCTTTTTTAATTTATTGTGTGCTAAAGATAGTTTGGCTGTATACATTTCTTCTTAGTGTTGGAAAATTCCTATAATTTTATTTTCCTTTTATTTGCAGATTAAGTTGATCGTAAAACCCAGTAAATAATTTGGGTCCCTACAGGCAATTTACTAACCTGGGAAATCCCTGAACTAAGAGGCCCCTCTTTACTGTATTTAGTGAAAAGCTGCTGTTACGTACTATCCGCGACACCCTAGCTTTCCCTATAGAGTTGGATATTCTGTCAGCTTGACTTTCTCAAAGTAGGAAACAGAGATAAAGACAAGATCACCTTCTATTTACTTTGTTGTGCCATTTTCATTTCTTTATTTTTTTGGGGAACCATCATATTATTTTCTACATATATATGAAATATATTCTCATTAAAAATGGCAGTCCAAACATAAAAATATGTAGTGTAGAAAATTAAATACTGGATAATGGATAATCAGTGTGAAGGATTAGTTGACTCCTTTTCCAGATTATATTCCTGCCCATATGTTAACAAATTATCAATCTTTCTGTTTTAGGGCTGGAGCAGTGGCTCAGCAGTTACAGTGCTTGCCTGGCATGCGCGAGGAAGCGGGTTCAAACCCCAGCACCATGAACATAACGAAGTGTCGGAGCAACGAAAGCCACATGAAAAGCTACATAAAATTGATTCTCTCTTTCTCTCTGCCTTGCTGTCCCTCTCTCTCTCTCTCTCTCTCTCTCTAATCTTTTTGTTTTAATTAAGATCATACTATACATATTTCTTCTTAACTTGATTTTCCCATGTAACAATATATCTATCAGCCTGTAATGGTAGATTTGTTTGTTGTACATCAATCCATCAGCCAAGGATAACTAGAAAAGTAAGACGACATATTTGAATGATTTGGTTTGAAGGCATCAGAAAACTACTAAGGCAGTGAGGACTTGGGAGCTAAGATCCCTGAGAAAAGGCCAGTGCCAAGAGAAAGAGGTGGCTCCTCATTCAATGGGTCTATGTCCTCAACTCCTTTGTATGATTCACTAGCAGTGGACAAGAGCAGAGACCCTGAACTATATGCTTCTGGCAGTCTAGCCATGCTGCAGAGGAAAACAGGAATTCGGAATTCTGCTGTGGCTTGAATACATCCCCTGAAATTTATGTGTTGGAAACCTAATCTGCAGTAGCAACAACTTTGAAAGATTGGGCCTCATGAGTCTTGAGACTTTTACCCCAGGAACGAATTAATTCTGTTATCAGTAGAATAGGTTCGCTGCAAGAGTAGGGATGTTGTAAGAATGAGGTCAGCCCCCCTCTTGCTCTCTCGTGCCCTTCCATCTTCCACCATGGGATACTAAGGCGGAAAAGCGCTCACCTTTGTGCCAACTCCTTGATAGTGAACTCCCCAGCTCCAGAACTATGAGAAATGCATTTTTTGTTCTTCTAAACTATCCAGTCTGCAGTGTTTAGTTACAGCAACACAAAACAGACTAACACGGAATCTGATAAAGGAAAGGCATCCGTGACAAGCATCCCAGGTTTTCAGTTGACATCCCCAGAGTGTGAGGCCACAGAAGTAGGAATAAACCATTAGCAAACCAGCCGTCACAAAGAATGAAGTCCAGATTAGAAGAAACTCAATCCCTGATTGGATCAGGTGATCTGCCTCTATCTACCCTATTTACTAAGAATAACAGCAAATCGTCTCTGTCAGAAGATGAAATTACTCAGATTCTCAAGTCTTTTTTTTTTTTTAATTTTTTTGTACCAGGGATTAAACCCAGGGGCACTTAACTACTGAGCCACATCACCAATCTTTTCTTACCTTTTTACTTCTTTTATTTTCAGACAGGATCTTGTTAAGTTGCTTAGGACCTCACTGAGTTGCTGTGACTGACCTCAAACTTGCAATCCTCCTGTCTCGGCCTCCTGAACCACTGGGATTATAGGCATGCATCAACACATCCAGCAAATCATTTAAATTTTATATTTATTTATGCCTGGCATTTAATCCTAAACTACCAGTCATTCAGGAGACAAGATGGCATGACTGAAGATATAAATGTTAGGGAAATTCCTAAAGAGTGCCCAAAAATTAGACATGCACTTTAAACATGATCACGTGACTATTCCTCCCCGTACCACCCCCTTCCTTACTCAAGAAAAACAGATGGAGCTGCCAAGAAGTTACATCCCAATAAGCCCATTGTAAATTCATAATATCATAATTTCATCTGCCATACACCTTGCCTACCAAGTATCATAGCTTAGCTTAGCCTAACTTGAACGTGCTCAGAACACTTACATTACCTCTGGTTGGGCAAAATTTTGTAATAAAGCATTGACTACCTCATGTAATTTCTTCAATCTCTGTATCCCCAAAATGCTGGTAATACAATTTATTCTAGAGAACTCTTTTTTGCCCTTGTGATTGTGTGGCTGACTAGAAGCCATGGCTCACTACTGCTGCCCAACATCGTGAGAGAGTATCTATTGTATAGGGCTAGCCAAGGAAAAGATTAAAATTCAAAGTAGTTTCTATTGAATGAATGTTGGTTTTGCACCATTGCAGGCTGGGGACTCTCTGTACTTAGTATGTAGGTTTTGTACATAAGTCTAGTACATAATAGTCCCTCAATAAATACTTAGTCATGTGAACTGAAAAACTAATCCAAAATAACAGTACTAGTGTGTTTATAATTTATCCCTAAATAATTTAAGTGTCATTTAACTAGGACTTCTGGAGACTTTACATAACTCAAAATACCTAAAATGATTTCACGTGGGTCAGGGTCCCTCGATTATGCAGAGAAAGTCCTTCTCTTTTCTGATCGCTCCTAGTTCTGCAGATTAGTGCTAACATGTCTTTCACACTCTTCTAACACTGATTTTCCTTTCTTAATAAAGCAATAACAAACCTCAAGCTTGGGCCATTCATAGATGGTATCATGGTATCTACACCTTCTTAAAAAAGATACTGTGGGCTCATTGGGGAGTCTGGTATAATCCTTAGGGCTTTATCAAAATAATGATTTTAAATACATACAATAAAATACCAAATATTACAAAGGAAAAATATGCTAAACTAGAATTCTATCCACCATTCCCTTGGAACTAAGGTTCGTGATGATTATATTTGTTTTTACGGTTACTTTCTATTTATGGAAAGTGATGCTGATTTCCATTTATAGTTATGACATGCAATTAGAAATTTTAGTAGATTTATTTAAATTAAAGAAATATGTTACATAAAAGCAGGAGATGTGACAGAAACTGTGAAAGTAATGCTCTTTAATTTGAGTAAAGAATCCTGGCTTGGGGGCTGCAGTGGTGGCTCGGGGGTAACGGCACTTGCCTCGCTTGCGCAAGTACTTGAGTTCAAACCCCAGCACCACGTACACAACAAAGTATCGGAGGAATGAAAGTCACATGAAAAAAAACTAAATAAAAATTGCTTCTCTCTTCTTCTGTCTCTCTCTCACTTAGAAGAAGAAGAAGAAGAAGAAGAAGAAGAAGAAGAAGAAGAAGAAG
>PVKS010054184.1:0-10146 GCA_004027875.1 Aplodontia rufa
TCTCAGGCCCAGGTTGGGGAAAAGATACTGACTGCAAGGGAGCATAAATGGGTTGCAGTGAATTACAAAACTATTCATCTGCCCAACTCACTGAACTGCGTTCTTCAAATCTGAGTTTTATTAAATGCAAATTGTACCTAAAAATGCCATAAAAGCATATGCAAAAGTCAGTATCCTTCATATTAAATCAAAAGCTTCTGCATAGTTAAGGAATCAATTAAGAATGTGAAGGAGAGCCTACAGACTGGGGGAAATCATGGCCAGCTACGCCTGTGACAGGGGCTAATATCCAGGATATAAAAACTCAAAAAGCTTAATACCAAAATCACAAATAACCCTATCAATAAATGGGCAAAAGAACTAAACAGAGACTTCTCAACAGAAGAAACGCAAAAGGCCAATGAATATATGAAAAAATTTCAACATCTCTAGCAAATCAAAACTTGATTAAGATTTCACCTCACTCCAGTCAGAACGGCAAAGATCAAGAATGTAAAGAACAACAAATGCTGGAGAGGGTGTGGGGAGAAAGGAATGGAAACGTTGTACAACCCAGCTATCCCACTCTTGGATGTTATCCTGGAAGATATAAATTCAGCATACTACAGCAACACGGCTACATCAATGTTTATAGCAGCACAATTCACAATAGCTAAATTGAGGAATCAACCTAGATGCCCATCATTGGATGATTGGCTCAAGAAACTGTTCTGTGTGTGTGTGTGTACACCAGGGAATTCTATTTAGCTATGAAAAATAATGAAATCATGGCCTTCACTGGTAAATGGATGGAGATGGAGAAAATCATATTGAGTGAAATTAGCCAAACTCAGAAACTCAAGGGCCCAGTTTTTTCTCTCATTGTGGAAGCTATAGTACATTACAGGAAAGAGAGAGAGAAAACAATCAGTTTAGACAACAGACTCACCAAACATGGATTATCAATCGAACTGGGGACAACCTTGAAGATTAGGGATGCTGGGATGGAGGGAAGGACAGAGGGTGGGGATGGTAAAGGGGGGATATATATATGATGTGTGCATGGATAAAAGTGTAACAACAAGCCCCTTCAATATGTAAAACTAAAATGAAAAATAAAACCTTATTTTAAATAAAATCAGTATCCTTCTAATATACCTTCAAATATAAAAATAACAGTCAGTAAAAGATTCAAGGGAAGAGAGGACACATGTCAGATATCTGATTTGCTCTCCAGATTCAGTCTCATCTAACTCCGCCCTCCTTTATGCTCAGAAAGACTTCATTATATCGATTTTATCTATGGACTCTCTCTCCTGTCTGCCTCTGGTTAGGTTTGGCCACTGGGAGTCTCTGGGTGAGATCTAAGGGGGGAGAAGGTGAAGGAGCATTTTAAGTCTTCCTCCAGCCCTGTTCTTTCTGGTGGGATCACAGTGGGCTAGTCTGTCACTGGACCAAGGATACAGCTCCTTCAGGGTTCTGTCTGCGGTTCAGTGAGTTCTTCTCCTCAACCATTCATGCCTAGCTGTGGGAGCAAGGGACTCAGGACTGCTCTTACTAGCCCTAAATTACTACTCTGTGCCCTAGATTTTCCTGTATTCTGTTCACATTATTTTGTTTTTAAGACACAGAGAGGGACAGTGATAGAGAGAAAAAAAAAGAATCTATTTTATCCAGTTTTTCATGTGGCTTTCATTGCTCTGACACTTCATTGTGTACGTGGTGCTGGGGTAAAAATCTGCATCTTCACACATGCCAGGCAAGCACGGTAACTTCTGAGCCACCCACCGCTCCAGCCCCTGTTCACATTTTTGTAAACAACACTTTCATCTCCTCAAGTTATCTAATTTGAGTCATTTACTTTTGATTGGAACCTGTACTGATACATATTCTGCTTGTAATAGCAACAACAAAAACCACCGAAATTAAAGAACAAGAAATCAATAAGCCATATAAAAACATGTCAAAATCAGCATGAGACTTAATTACATAAATGGAAAAACATTCATGTATTTGGATGGAAAGCTTCAACATCAAGAAGATGGCAATTCTCTCTAACTTATAAATTTAATACCAAAAGATATTTGTATTGTTTTGTTTTCTATTGTGGTTGTTTTATTATTTTAAAGAGTTTTTTTTTAAATAAAGAGAGAAGAACAGCAAGAGAGAGAGAGAATCAATTTTATTTAGTTTTTCATGTGGCTTTCATTGCTCCAGCACTTCATTCTGTACGTGGTGCTGGGGCTTGAACTTGCATCCTTGTGCATGCCAGGCAAGAGCTGCAACCGCTGAGCCACCACTGCTCCAGGCCCTGCTTGCTTTATTTTATTTTATTTTTATTTAAGAGAGAGGGACAGCGAGAGAGACAGAGAAAGAGAGAAACAACTTTATTAGTTTTTCACATGGCCTTAGTTGCTCCAACACTTAGTTGTGTACATGGTGCTGGGGTTTGAACCCGGGTCCTTGTACTTGCCAGGCAAGTGCTGAAACCACCGAGCCACTGCTCCAGCCCCTATTTTATTTTTTTTTAAAGAGAGAGAGGGACAGTGAGGGAGAGAGAAAGACAGAATCAACTTTATTTAATTTTTCATGTGGCCCTCATTGATCTGACACTTCATTGTGTACGTGGTGCTGGGGTTCGAACCCATGGACTTGTGCATGCAAGGCAAGCACCGTAACCCCTGAGCCACCACTCCAGCCCCTGTTTGTTTTATTTTTAAGTTAAAAAGATTAATCTTAACGTTCATGTTAGAAACCAAGCAAACAAGACTGGCCATGAAAACTGTGAAGAAGAAAAGGAAATATTAAAACTAAAGCTATTATAATTATGAATAGAAGGAAAAACATATGTGTTCAAACAAAAGCCTGGAAATACACCCCAATCCAAGAATTTACAATAAAGAATTGCATATAAAATCAGTGGGTGAAAAGATTATTTACTAAATAGTTTGGGGACAACAGGAAATAGACATTATTGTTAATGAAAAAGGCAAAGTTCTGAAGAAGGTATATAGTGAGATACTGTTTGTATAAACTAAAAGAGAGAGGAAATGAAAAAAAAATATTTGCAGTTGCTTGTGTGTAAAAAAGAATACTCTGAAAGCACAGACCAGAAACTAGTAGTAGTGGTTACCTGAGGGACAAAGGTTAGGGTGGTGACCTCTGGGTAGTTGAGGGTCACAGGTGGCCAGCAGGCTCCACATCACTTACATTCTCATATTTGAGGTGATGTTGAACATTTTGACTCTATCCTTTCTTTAAAAATCTCAAGATAGAAAAATACATTAAGAGCAAATACAAATACATCTTAAAAGCAAGCCCCAGAATGATGTTCCCTAACTTACAATGGGTTCTTCACCCCATTGTCACCCACAGGGATGTTGGAGATTTTCCATCCTCCTCTAGTTGGAAGGACCAAGAAGGACTTTATTTCTCTGCCTGGCTAATGAGATGCAATTCAACTGGCTTCTTCATCAGCTCCTAGATAGGTTCATAGGACTCTGACCAATGGAAGTTGACCTAAGAATGATTTTTCTCCCTAGTCATTGTTTTTGAGTTCCCACATACATGATGTTCCTGGTCTGGAAAGTGTGTGGTTTTGTACTTTTTTTATTTGGACAATTTAATATATGCAGTTTCAACATTTGCAACCACAGCATAAAAGTTGACACCGTTGCGGATAAGAACATACATCAGATTAGCCTGATAGTTCATGTTTGATGTATTTCATTTTTTCATTCTCTCTTTCTTTTTTCCAACATAAGAACTCCTGACTGAAAGATACTGGCCTGCACTATCCTCCTCCACACGTGAATGATAAATTTGGCACAAAGTGGTCTGCATATATAGTGAACTATTTGAACTACAACCAAGCTTGACATGCAAGCAGGTTGTAACCCAACCCAAGAATATAACGTAGTAAGGAAGCAATTAGGCCTCAGTCAGTCAGCAGCTGACTCCTCAGCCAAACCCAAGCTGAAAGTTGGAAATTAAGTCCAAATATGGCAACCACCAAATTAACTTCACCACTTAGGTAATATTTCTACCTCATTTCCTGTTTGTTTGGCTTTTTTCTTTTAAAGAGAGAAGGAGAGAGAGAGAGAGAGAGAGAGGAGAGAGAATCAATTTTCTTTGAGTTTCTCACATGGCTTTCATTGCTCTGACACTTAGTTGTATATGTGAGTGCTGGGGTTTGAACCCATGTACTTGTGCATGCTGGGCAAGCGCCATAACCCCCGAGCCACCGCCCCAGCCCCTCATTTTTCTGTTAATCTCCCTGTAAAGGTAGCAATATAAATGGGGGTGTTCTGGACCTTCTTCTGTTTGGAGTACTGTCCGGTTCTAGAATCTTTTTTTATTTTTTCTTGTTCATGTATATTTTATTGAATTAAAATGTTCTCAATTTTTTTCTTTCAATAGAACCTTCTTTATTTTGCCTTTTTTGTGTGTGTGCATTAGACTAATTTTTTGTTGTTGTTGTTGTTCCGGGGAATTGAACCTACCAGCACTTAACCACTGAGTCACATCCCTTTTTAATTTTTTATTTTGAGACAGATCTCACTAAGTGCTCAGGACCTTGCTAAGTTGCTGAAGCTGGCTTTGAACTTGGGTCCCCCTGCCTCAGCCTCCCAAATCGCTGGGATTACAGGAATGCACCACGGCGCTCAGCTAGACTACATTGAATTTTATCTGCAAATAAATCTAAGACTAGATGTTTCTTACGAATTATTGGCTTTTCTTCAGAAAAGCATTCAAACCCATAATTGATGAAAAAAAAAAGAAATAAAAGGGAAACTCCACAGAGGGGAAGAGAAAAGGGTAGGAATCACACATGTGAATGTATTTTCCATTTTATTTTAGAAACTATGAAAGCTATGATTGATAGCTATCTTATGATAATATTATAATATGATAATATAGACTCAGAGGCATCTGGGAAGGAAAAATCCCTTTGATCTATTCAGTTCCTTTCCCTATCACACAAAGTTTTTCCACATTAATCAGTTTGTTTACCAACTGCATCAAAATTCTCGGGAAGCCATAATACAATGGACATATTAGTTACCCAAAGGAACTATCTGCCAACAGGATGATCTAGCCTGTTTCAAATCCCTGGCACAGGATTACAGTCTCAAAACTTCTTGGAAATCTGAAGATGAAGTTACAAAATAAAATCATAGGTCTCAAAGAAGTGCAGAGTTTTGGCAAGTCCATCTCAGTTCTAGTCCACCCCAGTGCCCATATCAGGGCAACCTCCGTAGGCAAAGGAAGCTACTCCACATTCCCATCCTTGTGAATGTGCCCTCCCATCCATTTACACACTGAAATGGCCACACTCTGCCGCCTCCTTTGAAACAGCGTTTTGCATTGTTAATGAGGCAGAACGTTCTTCTCTCATTTTCAAGTAATCACACCCTTCATAGCACTGGCTTTTTACAAGCCTGCATTCTGGAAATGATGAATGTGTTCCTAAGAAGCTGTGCATTGATTTCGTTTTCAAGCCTTCAATTTAATTTTATGTTAGTGAAGACCACCATTTAAGGAAGCCCTCCCTGTATGAATTCCTGGTCATACGCACAGTCCTCCTGACTTATCATCTTTGTAGAACTGGGCTTTGTGGAAGGATTTTCTTTCTTTCTTTCTTTTTTTAAGAGAGAGAGAGAATCAATCTTTCTTGAGTTTTTCACATGGCTTTCATTGCTCAGACACTTAGTTGTGTACGTGGGTGCTGGAGTTTGAACCCGCGTACTTGCGCATGCCAGGCAAGCACCATAACCACTGAGCCACCTCTCCAGCCCTGGAAGGATTTTCTTAAGCAGAATTATTTCAGGCTGTCAATGACTTAGATATATAGCTATTTTAGTTCCCAAGATTAAGACTGTGTTCTCATGAGAATAAAACTCATACTTAACATGTGAATTCTGATCCGGACTCTTAAGAATATATCATATTAATAATTAAAATATTCCCTATGTTCTATAGAGTTATACATTTATATATTATATAAAATAATATAAATATATTATAAGATAATATAAAAGTGGAAAATATATGTAAATACATAAAGTACAACACATATAAACATAAAGTATTTTATTTATTTATTTTTTAAGAGAGAGGGACAGTGAGAGAGAGAGACGGAGAGAATCAATTTTTATTGAGTTTTTCACATGGCTTGCGTTGCTCTGACACTTAGCTGTGTACTTGGGTGCTGGGGTTTGAACCCGTGTACTCACTCATGTCGGGCTAACACCATAAACGCTGTAACTGCCAAGCCACTGCTCCAGGCCCCATAAAGTATTTATTAATCAAGTAGAATGGAGAAAATTTTTTATTTGATTTAGTTTTTTCCTTGATTAAACTCGGACTTTGTAAAGTATCCTAGAAGAATCATTATTTTATTTTACTTATTTATTTTTTAAAGAAAGAGAGGAAGAGAGGAAAGAGAACCAACTTTAGTTTTTCATCTGGCCTTTGTTTCTCCAACACTTCATTGTGCACATGGTGCTGAGGTTTGAACCCAGGTTGTTAGGAGCATAATATAAGAATGGAATGAGACATTGAGTGTTACCCTATAGAATAACAGGGTGAAAAACCTTTGTGATATAAGAAGCGTGTGAATGGCCCTGCAAGGCAGTGAGGCATAGAGATAAGAAGTTGGAAATAGTATAAAAAGGGACCATCTCAAGACAGGAGACAGAAGTCATCCTACGAGTGCGGTGGACTCCTCTCCAGCCAGCAAGAGTCGGAGATGGACATGGACCCGGAGAATCCGAACCTCATGCCCAGAGGGACAAAGAAGACAATTGGTGAGACTGTCCTCCGCAAATAGTGTTAGGATATAGTGTTAGGATAGGGATGCTTGTTGTGTGGAGTGAATAAATGAGCATTCAAAAGGCAATAGATTTTTGTAGTTATTGTGACAGGGCAGGTGCATGACCTCCTCCAAGCCAGGCAAGCGCCCCAACTGCTGAGCCACTGGTCCAGCGCTCATTATTTTATTTACTTTTTTTTTCCACACTAGATCTCATTATAATGCCCAGGCTGGCCTTGAACTTGCGCTCATACTACCTCCATCCCCTAAATAGCTGAAATAACAGGTGTGCATCACCACACCCGGAAAAATCATTGGTTTTAATGATACCTCTAACTACTTTTATCTTATCTCTGAATACATTTTTTTTAAAGAGAGAAACAACTTTATTGAGTTTTTCACATAGCCTTAGTTGCTCCAACACTTAGTTGTGTACGTAGTGCTGGGGTTTGAACACGGGTCCTCGTGCTTTCCAGGCAAGCGCCGAAACTGCTGAGCCACCGCTCCAGCCCTCTGAATACATTTTTAATATGAATATTACTTTTTTCTCCAAAAATTTTAAGCCTTTACATAATAATGTTCCTTTTCAATATTGACAAAGAAAATATATGACAAAAGAGCTATTATAAGTTCAGCTACACTTAAAATCATAGGATAATGATTAATTTAAATTATACAAGTTTTTAAAATGAAAAATAAACACACACATAGGTTTAAAAATCTAATTGAGGGGTTGGGGATTTAGCTCCGTGGCAAAGTGCTTACCTAGCATGTGCAAGGCCCTGAAAAAAAAAGTCTAATTGAATAGAGAGTATGTCTGGCTCTGGTCACAGAGGTAATCACTTTTTATTATTAATTTTCAGTGTTTCTGGTAGTTGGTCTTTTCTAATAACTGTATATGATTATTTTTCATTTATTTTTATTTATATTTTTAAAAGAGAGAGAGGGATAGCCAGAGAGAGAAAGAAAGAGAGAATCAATTTTATTTAGTTTTTCATGTGGCTTTCATTGCTCCAAAAGTTTCTTGTGTACGTGGTGCTGGGGTTTGAACCTGTGTCCTTGTGCATGCCCGGCAAGCACCGTAACTGTTGAATCACTGCTCCAGCCCTATTTGTTTCTTTTCTTTTATTTCTTTTCTTTCTTTCTTTCTTTTCTTTTTCTTTTTTTCTTTTTTTTTTAGAGAGAGAAGGACAGTGAGAGAGGAGAGAGACAGAGAGAATCAATTTTTATTGAGTTTTTCACATGGCTTTTGTTGCTCTGACACTTAGTTGTGTACGTGGGTGCTGGGGTTAGAACTTGTGTATTTGCACATGCCAGGTAAGCGCCGTAAGGGCAGAGCCACCGCTCCAGCCCTATTTTTCATTTATTAATCTTGTAATTTGACTTATGTTAGATGAGGATATGTTTTATTTACCCTTTCCCATCATCTCCTACCTGCTCCCAATATAGCTATCACTATTCTTCCGCATCACATCTGGAAGGGAACCCCCTTCCAGAGCACTCTGACAGAAGCACCTGCTACCTGTCACTGCGGAACGCAACAGCTGCCAGGCTTTCTGGGCAATGCATTTGATGGGTGATGGGAAATAATTAGGAGGCCCCTGTGAGTCCACACAGGTGACTAGACTGAAATTCAATCAGAAAATAAATGCCGAATCTTATTACTTCTCGGGACTCGACTTAAACTGACACAAGCCAGATGACACTGAACCATTCGCTGTCAGGTTAGGTCAAGTCTAAAACACTCAGAAAGAAGCAGGCTTCGAGTACATAGTGACTACTCCATCCCCAAATAAAATGGCCACTAAGAATTATACAAAAAGTACCAGGCGTGGTGATGCACTTCTGAAATCCCAGCGGCTCGGGAGGCTGATTGCAGAAGATGGCAAATTCAAGGCCAGCCTCAGCAATTTGGCGAGGCCCTAAGCAACATAGTGAGACCCTGTCTCAAAATAAAAAATAAAAAGGGCTGGGAGCATGGCTCAGTGGGTAAGCACCTAGGTTCAATCTACCAAAAAAAAAAAAAAAGAATTATACACAAAACTGCACACCAGCCTAGTGTGCATAAATATGTTTGCTGCTACAAAGCACCAGGGTTATGGAAAAATATATGTAGGGTCAATTACCTGGGTTCATAGCCATGGAAACGAGTGAGTTTTACTGTAATGGCTTGTGTGGAAGCACATGGATCGATGCTTTAGATTTTTTAAAAAAGTAATGAAACTGTATGATTCCACGCATATGAGGCATCTGGAGTAGTTAAATGTATAAAGACAGATACAGAATGGTATTTGTCAAGGTTGGAGGGAGAGAGAATGAGGCGTGGTTTAATGGGTAGAATTATAATTTGGGAAGATCAAAAGAGTTTTGTGGCTAGATGACAGTGATGGTTGTTGACAACAACATGTATAAACATAAGGCCTCTGAACTGCACACTTAAACACGATGAAAATGGCTTTTACGTCTACAAATGTTACATATATTAATTTTTAAAAATAAATATTTTTTATTTTATTCCAAAATTTATTTGTTGAACAATCAAACAAGCTTCTAATGAAATAATATAATATATATATATTCTGAATATTAGATTTACCCCCCAGTTACCCACCCTTATCCCTTCCCACCACCCCTCCCTTCCTAATACATCTCTACAAATGCTTTAGGTTGTTTGACATTACAACCTTATCCGGACTTAAAACATGATAATAGACCTCCTTTCTCAATGGCCAGGGTCTAGCTCCAGCCTCCACAGATGAGTGAAGACATTCGACCCTTGGTTCTCTGGGTAATGCTGATTTCACTCAGCATTATTTCTTCCATAGCCATCCATTTACCTTCAAAGGATGCAATATCATTGTTTCTAATTGCTGGGTAAAATTCCATGGTATATATGTACCACAGTTTTTGGATCCATTCATCCAATGAGGGACATCTGGGTTGTTTCCATAATTTAGCTATTATAAGTTGAGCTGCTATGAACATCGTTTTTGCTGTGTCACTGTAGTGTGCTGATTCTAAATCCCCTGGAAAAATAGTCAGGACAGGAATAACAGGATCATATGGTGGGCTCATTCCTAGTTTTTTGAGGATTCTCCACACTGCTTTCCAGGGGGGCTGTACCCGTCAGCAGTTCCATCAACAGTGTGTTAGTGTGCCTATCTCTCCACAGCCCCTCCAGCATCTATTATTGTTTACATTCTTTATTTTTGCCAATCTGACCGGCATGAGGTGATATCTTAATGTAGTTTTCATTTGCAATTCTCTGATTACTAGTGATTTAGAGCACTTTTCCATGTATTCATTGGCTTGATCAATGTCCTCTGTTGAGAAGTTTCTATTCAGCTCTTTGG
>PVKS010054185.1:0-10150 GCA_004027875.1 Aplodontia rufa
TACTGGGAAGGTGGCTGGAATCATAACTGGGTGTTGACTGTACAACCTCCCAGAATGTTTCCATTCTTGTAATAATAAACAGTCTGTCTGACACAGGATTGCTCCTCTCCTTCATGCAGGAAGCCTATGGTTATAGAAAGAAACAATACAATTGTGACAAAATTCATCCTTCTGGGGTTTTCAGATCAACCTCAAATGAAGATTTCCCTTTTCATGTTATTTCTGGGGATCTACCTCCTGACAGTGGCCTGGAATCTGGGTCTTATTGTCCTTATCAGAATGGATTCTCACCTGCACACGCCTATGTACTTCTTCCTCAGTAACTTGTCCTTCCTGGACATCTGCTATGTGTCCTCCACGAGCCCCAAGATGCTTTCTGACATTATCACAGAGCAGAAAGTAATTTCCTTTGTTGGTTGTGCCATGCAGTACTTTGTGTTCTGTGGAATGGGGCTGACTGAGTGCTTTCTCTTGGCAGCCATGGCTGCCATCTGCAATCCATTGCTCTACACGGCCCTCATCTCCCACATGCTTTGTTTAAAGATGGTGGCTGGTGCCTATGTGGGTGGGTTCCTTAGTTCTTTGATTGAAACATACTCTGTCTATCGACATGATTTCTGTGGGCCCAACAGGATCAACCACTTCTTCTGTGACCTTCCTCCGGTCCTGGCTTTGTCCTGCTCTGACACCTTCATCAGCCAGGTGGTGAACTTCATTGTGGGTGTTGTCGTTGGAGTGGCATCTGTCCTTGTGATTCTCATTTCTTACGGTTACATTATTGCTGCCATTCTGAGGATCAGCTCAGCTACAGGTAGGACCAAAGCCTTCAGCACCTGTGCCTCTCACCTGACTTCTGTGACCCTCTTCTACGGTTCTGGTCTCTTCATGTACATGCGACCTAGTTCCAGCTACTCCCTGAACCGGGACAAGGTGGTGTCCATATTCTATGCTGTGGTGATCCCAATGATGAATCCCATCATCTACAGTTTTAGGAATAAGGACATTAAAAGTGCCATAAAGAAAGCTGTGGATAGGGACCATGTGCTTTCTCAAGGGCATTCATTTTTTTGACTCTGGGCTAACACTCATAATAATACTATAAGCTGGATCAGAAATGCAGACATATATGTGGTTTTGGACTACTGAATCTACACAGTGATTTGTGTGGATCAAGCTCTTTCTCCCCTAAGACTCCACTAACCAATTCATCTATTGTCAATTAGAAAATAATTTGTCCATCATTGGTTTCCAAATAAATAATGTTGCATAAGCTGAAAGTTTGAATATTCCATTTAATATAAAACTTCACCATGTCCAAAAACAACTTGGAACATCAAAATAAAGTTTGTATGTATAGGAGGAAAACCAATGAACAAAAGATTAGTCCAGCATTGAGGGTAGGATTCTTAGGGAGTTTGTAGAGAAGAGTAAGATGAAGAGGGCGATGCTTTCTCTAAACACAGTTGCCTTTCCTTCTGAGATTCTTGAATACTTTCCTTAGAAGACATGAGGACCATAGGGTAGTCACCCTCCTGTGTTTGAGAATCATGACTACAGTGAGCCACTGTACTGATGGGGCTATGCTAATGCACTTAGGTGTATTAGGAAAGTGATTCTGATTTGAGGCTTACTGATTGAACACATGGGACAACCTAATGATACAAAAACTTATCCCTCTAATTTAAATTATTTAAATAAAGCCAAGGAATTCTTGTTTAATTGCAAAGTAACAGCTTTCTAACTAAAACTTGATATTTCTGAGGGTTCTAAAGAGAACACCCTCATTCAGGATGAAAGGCTCTCTGTTTTTACCAGGTTTGTGGTAAGTTCTAGATGAGAACTTAGCCCAGGAATTGACTGATTTTTCTGCTTCACATTTTCTCAGAACACATCATTTGTCTGTGAACAGGCAGTTAAGAACTGAAATAAACATGGTCAGCTATGGTCTTTCTTGGGTACCCATTAAATAAGTGAGCAAATAATATCTTTGTGCCCTTTGAGCCTTTGGACAAATCACCTGGGCTCTGTGTGCCTCAGTACCTTACCTTTAAAATAGGAATAATTATAATAGTAATTATGTCCTAGCCTTATTGTAAAGAATTAAATGAATCATACAAATAAACACTTAGTGTCTTATATAGAACAAAAGTTCAGAGGTGCTGTTATTATGATGTGATGATTAATCACTATTCTAAACCAAAGAAATAGAAGATATTTCCTCAGACTGGTGGAAAGTATGATCTTTGTAACAGCTTTTTGGGCACTGGAAACAGGGACTATGGACACAATAGCAAAGAGTGGTTATGCATACACATTCTTTTTTTTATATTGGAACAATCTTTTTTATTGGTACACAATATTCTTACATATTGAAGGGATTTGTTGCTACACATTCATACATGCATATGTAATGACAGAGTAGATTAAACCCAATCCTTGTCCAGGATTTCCCCTACTTTACCCACTCCCTGATCTTATGTCTCTTCTGTGCTTCCCTCAATTACGGATATAATAACAATATACATGTACGTTAATTATTGAAATTTCTAGATTTTGTATGCCCGCCTGAGTATAGTTTGGCTTCTCATGGGAGTCAAGTGTACCCTACAATATTGATGTCCTGATTCCTCTGTTTAATCCAACATTTTTTTAATTTGTTGAGTATGAACTTACAATTAAGGGGGAATCATTATCAAACAATCAAGAACAAACGTATATTCATAGTCTGATGCCATTTCATGGTTTCCTCCCTTGGGTTCCCCATGGTTCTGTTTCCCCCAGTTAAACCTGTGTGTTAAATGGACTTCTCGTGGAGGTTGGGGGTTTCTCTCTGAGTTGACTCCCCATACTCCCTCCCTCCAGTCTCCTTGATATCCTTCCTATTCCCCCTTTCCTGGCCCCCTTCCTATGTCTCCAGGCATCCTAGGCAAGGTTCCCCCAGGTCATGTAAAAAATCATACATGTTGAGCTTATTATTAGCTTAGCCATCTATCATATGGTTTCTGGTTGTATTCTACCTTCCACAAATGAGAGATTGGGATATTTCACTTAGCATAATTTTTCCATCTCCATCCATTTGGCTGCATACACATTCTTAAACTATCTAACCTGAGATGATTAATCTTATCTATGCCATTTTCTAGGTACATGGCCTTATGAAAATTGCTTACAGGTTCCATTCTCCTTACCAATAAAATGAGTATAATAATTGCTTCTATCTCATAAAACTGATTCAATAATTAAGTGAGAACATGCAGGGGAAGGGCTTAGGTGAATACCCTGTGTGTGGCAAAACTTAGTGAGTTTATATTATTAGTTAACTAGATAATATTACTAATTTTGTATAAATCAAGACAAGTCCAGGAAAATGTGCTGAGAAGAGGCAATAGCTTTGAAATACCCACTCCAGTTGGGACATAAATGCACATCCATACCTCTCATTGCTGCAATTTTTATTGCATAGCAGATGTTGTCCTTAGGGAATTAGGAAGAACTCAGGTTCACAGGAGGCTGCACTTAAAATCGTTATCATTGTGCCAACATTATAAGCTACCTGGACACCTCAGCCGTTATTCCTCTAGTTTTCTTTATCTGTCTTCTAGCTTACTGTGCTCCCAGCCTTCAATTTACCAATATTCAAAATAGTAGATAATCAACAAAAAAGACAGAAAACATTAAAAAAGGTAAACAATCTTAATTCTCCTAATTCCAAAAGTCCCTGAAATAACACAACAAGATAATCAATCCATTGATGAAAAAAATGCTACATGTTTTGGGTCTACATGGATTTGTCACTGATCTGCTATCATCTGCATTTTTTCTTTTGCAGCACTGGGGATTGAACCCAGGGATACTCTACCACTGAGTCATGATGTTCCCATTCCTTTTTATTATTTTTAAAATTTTGAGACAGGGTCTTGCCAAGTTGTACAAGACTGGCCTCCAATTTGTAATCTACCTACCTCAGCCTCCTAAGTAACTGGGATTACAGGTGTGTGTTACTATGCCTGGTCATCTCTAAAAAAATTTTTTTTTTGATGAATGAAGATTCTGAATTCAAAATCTTTTTCAAAATCCCTGTTGTTTGGTCTTGTATATATTTATCAATGATGGAAATTTTCTTCTTGCTTCGGGGATATATAAAGTACTTTTATAGTTTGCCCAATTATCAAGGAAAAATGAAGGTTCATTAATAATCATTAACTCTAATGTGTAAGATGGGATGGGTTTCAAAACTGGAATAAGTAAAAAATAATCTGGGGTCTACAGTAAACCACAAGATAAAAAGACTTCCCACATAAATGAACTTATTATGGAGCATATAAACCAATATATATTAAACAGAATATTTTGGTCACTAAAGGAATTAGGCACTTTACAGTTTTTTGAAATAAAACAAGCCATCACTGTCTCTAGGGAGGGCTGACTAGCATGAGAACTCATTTCAGTAGAGCTGCCACAATCCCGGGTGTGGTTGTCATTTGTGCAACCTCCTCCAAAAATATTTTCCAGATGGACTGGAGTTAACCATGTTCAGAATAGCTCACTGCATAAGCCAGAATGCCATTTTTAGCTTCCAGGAAAGAGCAAAACTGCCAAGTTTGTACTTGTGAGAGGGGTACAGTTCTCCATCTGTTGAGGAAACCACATAGGCAAATTACAACCGAAAGTGTATTTGGAGAGAGAGAAATCAAGCACGTGGATAATGTGTGTCAGCACCTGATGTACCCAACATCAGGTCCACATTGACTGAGGCTGTGGGCCAGAGTACTTACAGCTGTTCCTTCCAAACATTCCATTTCCCCTCTCCCAGAATGACCTTTTTCCTTTCTAATTAGTGCATATGTACAGATAGATAAAATTACAGTTTTTTTCTTCTTTTGGTCAAAAAAATTTTTTTCCTGTTATACATTTGATTTATCTATGGTGAGCTGATTTTGTGGTTTGACCACTAGCCTTCCCCTAACTTTTAAAATAAGTATGTATAATTATACACTCATGAAATATTGGTTCATTAAATAGGCTCTGATGAGATTGTAAAAATTTCCCCCAAAGATTAATAGTTTTATTTGTCTAGTCTTAAAACTAGACAAACCTGAAGCTTGCCTATTCTTGTGATTATCCATGCAAATAAAGAATAACTTGTCTGTGTTCAGATAACTGATCTGGATCTCCCTGTCCTAAAACCAAGCAGGGTCAGCCTGATTGTCTTGCATATAAAGAGATATGCCATGTACCCTAACATTTCCCCATCAGTTTGATCTATGACTGTCTTTCCTGAATTCTTAGTGTTTTACTCCGTGGAGATAAACCAATTGTTCTTTTTATTCCAACCTCCTTTTCCTCTATTGCCTATCAAGGTCTCTTATTGTGCAATCTTGCTGATGAACCCCCACTTTTCTATAAGCAAAGAAAGAGCTACAGCAGTATCTTGCAAATATGACTTGGAACTTGTACAAACTGGATGTGGCAGCATCTCCTTTCAGTTTCCAGGCCACATGACTAGCACTATTTAGTTGGAAGAGAGACAGACCACAGACTTTGATGGTACCACATTCTACAAATAAATAGGCAGCCAAGTTCTGAAATAGAACTATGATTTCAGACTGGACTTTGATGTTAGCATTTGTTGAAAAATCAGCATGCAAAAATTATCACTTTGGTATTGTATGGCATATTCTTGTTTGTTCCTATAAAACCTTTTGTGCAAAAGGGGGTTGGCACACTGAGAAGCAATATGGCAAATCCTCAAAAAACTAGGACTGTATCCACCATATGATCCAGCTATCCCACTCCTGGGGATCTTCTCTAAGACCTAAAATCAGTGTACTATAGTGACACAGCCATGTGAATATTCATAGAAGCACAATTCACAATTATGGAATCAACCCAGATGCCTGTCACTAGATGAGTGAATTAATAAATTGTGATTATATATATATATATGTATATATATATATATATATATAATTCTTTCTAATAGTTGAGTAGAAGTATGTGCATATATAATGAAATTATGGCATTTGCCAGCAAAGGGATGGAAGTGGAGAACACCATGCTAAGTGAAATTACCCACTCAGAAACTCAAAGGTTGAACGTTTTCTCTCATTTGTAGAAGCTAGAGTAAAATAAAGGAAAGGGGATTGAAGAATAAGATTACATAAGAAACTATTCAAATCCAAATTAATAGATGAACAAAAGGAAGTCTAGTAGAGTAGAGGAAGGAGAAGGGGAGAGGAGAGGAAGGACAGAAACTTAGAAGAAAGGGGAGGCAAAGGGGGGAGAAAAAAGTATTTTTTGCACCTATAGGATACTAAATAATTCCCACACAATCAACAAAAATAGGAACAGTAAAAAAAATTTCAAAGGGAGGTCAGCAGAAGGAAAGGATTAAGGGACAGGTGGACCAAATGGGGAGCAGGGGGGGTGAGATATTGGCCAAAATACATTGTTATATTGTGTGTATGTATGAATATGTAACGACAACTCTACATTATGTACAACTTTAATGCACCAATAAAAAATGATGTTGGGTTGTTTTCAACTTATGAAATCCTTAAGGAGAAAACAGGTTCGAAAGAGGAATTCTGAGATACACTGAATTTCAGTTCAGTTTCTAACAACTGTAAGCTAAGGAAGTAGTCTGGCAGGGGGCATCTCACCTCTCACTTGACCCTCAGCCTGCAACACAATTGGCTACGAGTCTCCATCTGGACTGAGGGGCTGCAAGGAGATATCCTGAGTCAATCAAGGAGATTCTGAGAGGTCCTGCACTAGTCTTTCCTCTTCTGCTTCCACGCATCCAAAGATGGGTGCTCTTGACTTTGGGTTGCACTGTTTGTACTACTTGCATGGATGCCACATTTTTTTTTCCGGTCCTGTTTTTACCAGAAGGCAAAGAAGCAATTCCTTCATTGTGTAACACTTTTGTATTGGTGGCTCTTAGATCTTGGAAGGTTCTAGAAATGTTTTTCATCATACATGCTATTCCTGGAAGTCATACAACTGGAGGTCATGCATGAGGATTTCCTGCTTTAGCCAGTTAAGCACTCTTATAAGGAATTTGTCCTTCTTTATTTATTTGATTTAATTTTATAATTACCATTAGCTTTAACTCACTGCTACACTTTATTTTTAATTACTATTTTAATTGATAGATCATAACTGTATATACTTATACAGCATGATGCTTTGTTGTTTATGAAATGATGAATTTTGGGGGCAGAGGGAAGCTGTTTCTGGGACAATAGTTCTTTTTTAAACTTTTTAAAAAATTTTATTGTGGGCAGCACCAGATCCAAGATGGTATTGTGGCTGATAAAAGAGTTTGAAGAGATCCACAAATGTGGAATGAAAAACTTCTGTAACATCCATATTGATGAAGCTAATTTATTGACTTGGTAAGGGCTTATTGTTTTGGATATTCTGGGTTTCTTGTTGTTCAAAATGAATTTGAGAATTGCTTTTTCTATATCTGTAAATGATGACATTGGAATCTTGATGGGGGTTGCATTGAATCTGTACAGTGGTTTTGGCAAACTGGCTATTTTAATTATATAAATTCTTCCTAACCAAGAACATGGAATATTTTTCCATCTTAGGTCTTCTTCAGTTTTTCTTCAATGTCTGATAATTTTTGTTGTAGATGTCTTTGCTTCCCTTGTTAAATTAATTCCCAAGTATTGTATTTTATTATTTTTTTGAGGATACTGTGAATGGAATCAATTCCCTGGTTTCTTCTTCTCCTTTATTACTGTTACCATATAGGAAAGCTATTGATTTATGGGTGTTGATTGTGTAGCCTGCCACTTTGCTAAATCTGTTTATAAGCACAGGCAGTTTTGTGGTGGAGTTTTTTGGGTCTTCCAGATATAGGTACATATCTCTAAAAAGAGGAATAGTTTGGCTTTTCTTCCTATTCTTATCCCTTTTATTTCCTTCCCTAGCTAATTGCTCCAGCTAGGGTCTTGAGGACTGTATTGAATAAAAGTGGTGAAAGCAGGCAGCCTTGTCTTATTCCCAAGTTTAGTGGAAATGCTTTTAGCTCTTAGCTGTGTGTTTGTTATGTATGGCCTCTACATAGTTAATGTAAGTTCCTTTGATCTCTATCTTCTCTAGAGTTTGGAGCACAAATGGGTGTTGGATTTTATTGAAGTCCTTTTCTGCATCAATTGGGATGATCACATGGTTTTGTCCTTAATTCTGTTTAGGCGATGAATCACATTTTTTTGATTTGTGTATGTTAAATCAGCCTTGCATCCCCAGAATGAAGCCCACTTGATTGTGAAGAATCATTTTCTTAATGTATTTTTGTATGTGTTTTGTTTATTAAGGATTTTTGGGTCTATATTCATCAAGGATACTTGTGTGTAGTTTTCTTTTTTTTTGAAGTGTCTGCATTGGGTTTTGGTTATTGTTTTCCTTATAGAAAGTGTTTGGAAAATTCCCTCCTTTTTAATATCTTGGAATGGCTTAATAAGAAGAGGAGTCATTTCCTCCTCATAGGTGTGGTAAAATTCAGTGGCGAATCCATAAGGTCCTAATCTTACCTTCTTTGGAAGACTTTTAATTGCTATATGGATTTCAGTGCCTGTTATTGTGATGTTTATGCTTTCAATATTATCCTGCATCAATGTGAAGCTGTTGTATGTGTTTAGAAATTTGTACATGTCTTTCAGATTATCTGATTTAGAAGCATATAGATTTTGAAAATAGGTTCTGATAACTTCTGGGATTTCCGTGGGGTCAATGGTGATCACTCCCTTTTCATTGGTGATTTTTGTTGATTTGATTCATTTCCCTCCTTTAATTGAATTGGCTAAGGGTCAGTCAATTTTTATTAGTTTTTAAAAGTACCAGCTCTTTGTGTCATTTTTAAAATTGTTTTCAATTTTATTGATTTTGGCTCTGATCTTGATTGTTTCCTATCTTTTGCTGGGTTTGGGATTAGATTGTTCTTCCTTTTGTAGGGATTTGAGGTGAGCATGAGCTAATTTATTTGGGATATCTCCTGATTTTTAATATAGGCATTCAGTTTTATAAATGTTCCCCTTAAGAATGTTTTCATGGGGAAGGGAGGGATAAGGGAGGGTAATTGGGGGGGCACTCCTGGGGATAATTGCAATATCCAGAATATATACACATTTTATACACATTTTATATTATTTTGTTAAAATCTTGTGAGGTTGCTCAAAAATAAAAAAAAATTAATAAAAAAAAAAGAAAAAATAAAGAATGCTTTCATGGTGTCCCAGAGGTTTCAATATGTTGTGCCTTTATTTTATTTTTTTTAAATAAGAGAGAGGGACAGTGAGAGAGAGAGAGAGAGAGGGAGAAAGAGAGTGAAAGAGAGAATCTATTTTATTTAGCTTTTCATGTGGTTTTTGTTGTTCCAACACTTCGTTGTATACATGGTGCTGGGATTTGAACCTGTGTCCTCCTGCATGCCAGGCAAGTGGCATAACTGCTGAGCAACCACTTCAGTCCTGACACGTTGTGTCTCGATTCTCATTTGCTTCCAAAATTTCTTGACCTTCTCTCGTCTTGTAGGATCCATTCTTCATTTAATAGGTTATTATTCAATCTTTGTGTATTTATGTATTTTCTGTGTTAATTTTTACTGTTAATTGCTAGGATCATATAGCATTATGGTCTGATAGGACACCTGGGATAAAATTTTCTTTTTTATATTTACTGGTATTTCCTTTGTGAACTAGAATATGATGTAGTTTGGAGAAGGATCCATGCACTGCTGAGAAGAAGGTAAACTCAGCCAATTTGGGGTGGAATATTCTATAGATAACGTTTATTCATTTTTTTTTGACTGTTGAATTTTTTTAAAATTTTTTTTATTTTTGAGCAACCTTACAAGATTTTAACAAAATAATATAAAATGTGTATAAAGTGTGTATATATTCTGGATATTGCAATTATCCCCAGGAGTGCCCCCCGCCCAATTACCCTCCCTTATCCCTCCCTTCCCCTTCCCATTATAACTCTAAAAAAAGTATTAGATTGTAAAGCATTACATCTTATCTGGATTTAACTCATGTTACTAGACCAACTTTCTCATTGTCCAGGGTCTAGACCCCACCTCCACAGATGAGTGGAGACAATCGACCCTTAGATCTCTGGGTTAAGCTGATTTTAC
>PVKS010054186.1:0-10152 GCA_004027875.1 Aplodontia rufa
GTGGATGGTCATTTGACATGGTGAGTAGTTAAGGCAGAGCAACACTCTTGCAGCACCCCCACCCCCAGGTGCCACAGCAAGTCCCCAGGTATGCGTGGAAGAAAGGGGAGAGGAGATGGAGCTGAGTTAAACAAGCCCTAGAACAGCTGCGGGCTGTGGATCCTACTAGCAATCCCAGCACCGTGCCTGTGGGAGCCATAAGGCTGAAACCTGAGGGAGGAAACTGAGTCAGGGGCTTCTCCAGGCCCCTGGGGAATGGAGCAATGAGTGACCCCAATCGTCCGTGGCAAAATACATAGAGTAGGAATGGGACTCACTTTAGATTTTTGAATAAAGTACAGCATAAGTGGAAGATTTCTCCCGTCCCTCCCCCAAGAAGACACTTCGCAGAGCTGGGAGGGGTGTGTCCAGGGGTGGTAGGCTCAGATGCGTAGTATCATCTAGGGACGGGGCTGTTCTGTCCAAAGTGCTGCTTTGCTTCCTGGATTTTGAAGGATGATTTTTTATGCTGCCAATAAGGCTAAGTGGAAATTCCGTCATGTCTGAGCCCGGGCAGGCCACATCTCTGGCATTCATCCATCTGCAGGATGGGTCGGTCTGGAGCTGGGTTTGCTGCAGGGCTCTGGAGGCAGAGGTAGGGGAGGAGAAGGTAGCTGGAGTCTTACCTGCCCCAGCCTGGGAACTGGTCTTGGAACCCCAGGGGACGAGCTGTGTTTCCTAGTGACCCTGTGGCTGAAGGTGCAGCTCAGGGGCTGGCAGCACAGAGTGGGGAGAGAAGCCTCCTTCCCACCCTGCTTGCAGCACAGTGTGGTTTCGTTAGGAGGGAGTGCCCGGCGCGTGTTGGGAATTTCCTGAACACAGTGTTCCCCTAGTGAAGGATGTTCTTCCCGAGGGCACCAGTGGCTGCGGCAGTGTTGAGGGGCCACTCTGGGTGTCCCTGAAGGTGACAGGGTCCGAAAATGCAAGAGCTTAATTTGTGAGCACTGAGTCTTCATGACCCAGGGCATTTCCATAAGGCAAAGGGGTCATATTTTTTTTTCTTTTAAAAAAGATATTTGTGGGGGCTGGAGCAGTTACCAGCGGTTACGGCACTTGCCCTGCATGCACAAGTATGTGAGTTCAAACCCCAGCACCACATACACAATGGAGTCTCAGAGCAATGAAGGCCACATGAAAAACTAAAATAAATTGATTCTCTCTCTCTCTCACTGTCCCTCTCTCTTTAAAAAATAAAATAAAATAAAATAAAATAAGGCATTCCTGGGGCTTGAGCAGTGGCTTGGTGATTATGGTGCTTACGCTACATGTGTGAGTACATGGGTTCAAACCCCAGCACCACTTACACAACTAAGTGTCAGAGCAAAGAAAGCCACATGAAAAACTAAATAAAAATTGATTCTCTCTGTCTCTCTCTCTCACTGTCCCTCTCTCTTAAAAAACAATATTACCTTTATTATATTTTATTTTATTTTTAAGAGAGAGAGGGACAGTGAGAATCAGTTTTATTTAGTTTTTCATCTGGTTTTTGTTGCTCCAACACTCAATTGTGTATATGTGGTGCTTGGGTTCGAACCTGGGTCTTTGTGCATGCCAGGCAAGCACTCTACCACTGAGCCACTGCTCCAGTCCTCAAAGGACTCACATTTAAGGGGACTGGCCAGGGGTGGGGGAGTGAGCAAGAGGAATCTGAGTAATTCTATTACATGACCTGAGTCCAACCCACAGGCCTGTCTGTCCTAGAGATATTGAAGTTACCTCAAACCAAAATTTTCCTTGAATAATAGCAACTGGTGACCTAACACCTCTCCCTGAGTGGACTCTTCTCCTGCTGTTTGCCAAGGGTTTAGGCCATTTCTAGCCCTGACTTGTGGGGGTGGGATAAAAAGCTGGGAGAGACTCTGGGCCCCAAAGGGTGAGCAACTGGGTGCAGAAACTGACCCCAAGATGTTACTCTGGAGCAGCTCCCTTCCTAGAAACCCAGGACGAGCTCACAGAGGCTCTCTGGAGGGGGAATGGCGCCATGTGGTTGGATCGAACAGAATTCGATTAGCAAAAGGTGGTTTTGGGAAATTTCTTTTTTCTTTGCTTTTTTTTTAGGAAATGAGAATTGAACCACTGGCCTTGCACATGCTAGGTAAGCACTCTGCCTTAGAGCTATAGTCCCAGCCCCTTTTATTTTTATTTTGAAACAGGTTGGGCCCAAACTTATGATTCTTCTGCCTCAGCTACCCAAGTCCCTGGGATTATAGGTATGTGCCACTCTGCTCAGCTGGGAAACTTCTTTTAGGCAGAAGAAACTCTGTGAGGAAAACCAGGCAAGTGGATAAGTGGATAAGTGGAGCAGTACTGATTTTTTTTTCTTTTTTTCTTTTTTCTTTTTTTTGCTGCAGTGTAGGGAATTGAACCCAGGCCCTTGTGCTTGCTAGGCAAGAACTCTACCAAGTGCTGATCTTATCTGGAGAGTAGGGAAAAGTTGACTGAGGCTAGGATGGTGGTCAACTTCATTAGACCGACAGGTGCTCAGACATTTGCTCAGATGTCATTCCAGCTGCTTCTGAGAGTGTTTCTGGATGAGATTAATTTGAATCAGTGGACTGAGTAGAACAGATGGCCCTTCCCAGTGTGGGAGGGCATCATCCATCCACTGAAGGCCAGACTAAATGGAATAAAATGACTGCATAGGAAAGGACCCCTTCTCTCTACCTATCTTTAAGCAGGGACGTTGGTCTTCTTTTGCCTGTGAATTTGGACTGGAATTTACCATCATTGGTTCTCCTGGATCTCCCGCTTGCCATCTGCAGATCTTGGGATCGAAATAGAACTAAGAAGGGGATCTGTATCTATATCTATATCCATATCTATATTCTTCTCTTTTTGGACAAATATAGCCAGAGCAGTGATTTTCCTGGCAGGAAGAATGGGTGATGAGTGGGTTAAAATAGTGACTCCCTGGTCCCTATCCAGCTTCCCTTGGTCTGGGGTAGGGCCTGGATATCTCTATTTGTTAAAAGCTCCCCAGGAGCTCTGTTGTGCCACTAGGGTAGGGAAGCTCTGCACTGGGGCCCAGGCCTGCGAAGGACAGGGACGTGAATTCATCAGGGCATCCTCGTTTCACAGTATACGAGACAACCCCAGGTGGCAGTGAAGATTGTTCTCGAGTGAGTGGATGACCCAAGGTCTCAACACTGGTGAGCAGCAGAGCTGGGATTTATCCATTGGTCTGTCTGACCCAAAAATCTGGAAGATGAGCCTGTAGAGGCTGGGCCTCAAAATTCCATTTGCATTTTACTTCGGGAGCCTTGGAGAATAGTGGGACAGGTAAGCCCCACTCTGAGATCAGATTCGTTCATTAATTACCCCAGATCATCAAGCTGGGAGCGCTTGCAGGATTTACGAGTCCTGTGATAATGTCTTGTGCTTTTTAATGTTATTAGTGGAATACTAGCACTGGACTGAACCTCAGAGTCGGAGCGGCCCCAATCCCCTGCCTCCCTTCCAGGGTAGGCTTTCTCATTCACTATAGATGTCTCATTCATTTACTTGGTCCCTTGACAGCAGCGTTTGGCACACAGTAGGCACCGATTAGCATTTATGGAATAGAAGCGATTGGTTTTGGAGGTTACAGAGCTGATGCAACAACGCTCAGAAAAGTTTAATGACTTTCCTAGGTCATGGCTATAGCACAGCTTGGACTAAAATCCAAGGTGGACCAGAATCCATTTTTCTGACTTTAGCCAAGTGTCCTCTTCAAGCTATTGTTCCACAATGCTGTTGGTTTCAGAATCATAAGCAACTGGTGCTGTGTGGGCCTCAGAAAAAGTTTATATATCATTTACAAACAGTCTTCATCTTCTGCGTCCTTTCCAGTTCAGTAGTGGTGGCTGGCCTTAGTGCTCTGTGGAGAGATTCTGAGGCTCATGAGGAAAGAGTGTCATCGTTGATTAGCAATGTTTGTCACGGATGTGGGAATGGCTAGTGGCAGCATACATGCCAAATATTCTATGATTAAGAAAGCCCAGGGCTTTTTTGTCTTCCACAAAATTTGTCACTGGACACCAATAGTAAAGGAACCTTAAAAAAAAAATCCCAGGTTTTCGAGAAGCTTGTGAAGGAAAGCCACACTGGGGTTTTGGCAAAGATTTTGGACTTGAAGTTGGATGAAGAGATTAATGTACACTTGTATGCTTAATGATGGTGTGATCTTGGGTATGTCTCTTCTTTCTGAGTTTTAATTTTTTCATCTGTAAATGGAGATATAATCATTGTGTTTCAGGGTAGGACTCATTCCTTTTGTAGATTTCATCATTAGTCCCTATTCTTCCCCTCTCTCTGTACCTATGCCTTTTTCCATATGGCTCTGTAGTTCCTGGTGATGTATATTTCTTTGGCCTTTAACTTCATGTTTTACCATGTGACTTGATTTGGCCAATGGAAAGGGACAGAAACCATAGGGTACTAGCTTCAAGAGACAGCATTTGCTGTCTTGTGCCTGTCCCTGAAATAAAAATGTGTTCTAGCCAGCCCACTGGTCCAAGAAGGATGAGAAAAATGTGGAATAGACTCACAAAACCTGCAGCTTGCAGCTGCCCAGCTGAACCCAGCTTGGATCACATGATCTCCAGATGACCTGCAGATGCCTGACCTAAATGAATGCTTATTGTACTGTGTAGCTGTATTGTTTGTTACGCAGCACTAGCTGACTCAGGTTCCTCTGAAGATCATTTCTTGTTGCTATGGTTTCACTAAGTTTTCCTCAAAGGTTCATGTATTAAAGATAGTCCCCAAGAGGTAGTAGAATCTTAATGAAGTGAAGTCTTTGGGAGGTTATTAGATCATTGGGGGTATGCTTCTGAAGGAGATTTTAAAAATATATATTTTATTAAGGATTTGAGTTATTATACAATCATAAATGCATTTAAAATAACCATATGATATGCATATACACTTAAAACAGAATTACCCCCAGATCCTTCGCTATTCTCCCCTCCCCTACCTATCTATCCCCCCACTACATATCCATGCTTGCCCTAGATTATTTGTTGCTATGCCTTTGTTGTGTCTAATACCTGAGATTAACTACCTTTCACACAGGCCTGGGTTTAGCCCCAGCTTCCTTGAATGAGTGAAAGCATTCAATCCTTGACTCCTGGGTTTGGCTAACTTTGCTCAACATGATTTCTCCCATTGCCATCCATTTACCTTCAAAGGCTGCAATTCTGAAGGGATCATGAAACCCTAGTTCCTTCTCTTGTTCTCTACTTCCTGGCTGGTAATAAGCAATTTTTCTCTGCCATGCACTCCCACCATGATGTGGTGCCCTGGCAAAAGGCCCCAAACCATGGAACTGGAGTTTTCAGAACCCTGAGCCAAAATAATCATTTCCTTTTTATAAGTTAATTACATCACGTATTTCGTTATAGTAATGAGAAGCTGATTAATGCACTGATAAAAAACAGGCTTCTCTCTCTCTCTCTCTCTCTCTCTGGGATTGCAGTTTCATCATGGAGTGAATAAAGGACAGAGTGACACAGGGGAAGTAATGCATGTGGTCACAGATTGGCCTTCCCTCTCTCTTCCACCTCTGGAAGAAGTCTTGGGCTTCTTGATACTACGGACACTGCAATTCCCAAAGGCTCGTGTGAGCCTCTCACGACAAAGCTCCGATGCAGTCCACAGGCTCAGGGCAGAGCACACGCTGCCTTGGTTCCATTTCAGCAGCTCTACAAGCCGCAGCTTCCTCTGACCACCTGTGCTTGCGACCTGCTTCTGGGATCCTCATCACCTTTTCCCTGTTTTCTACATTGGCTGGACTTCTACTTTCTGCGGGAGAGGTGGAAGGTGTACAGGTAGGGCAGCTGCCCCAGTTGATTGTGGAGAGAGTGGGTCTCACCTCTGCCCAGGGAACAGGCACCTCAAGGGCAAAGAGGACCTGAAAGAGTTCAGAATATGCAAAACAGTGCATTAAATAGGCAAAGGCTGGGCTTCTTAAGTCCTTTGCTCTGAAGTTCAAGCAGAAAATGTGAGAATTGATATGCTAAATGAATGCAAAGAAAGAAATTCTTCCAGTAGGTCCCCTGGCCTGAGATTTTTTCCCTCAGATGAAGAAAAGGAAGGTGATACATGCTCTAAAGCAGTTTTAACTGGCATATCTCAGAGGCAGAGGCTGTTTGACCTTGAGATTGGTGGTCAAGAGAAAGAACTTGCTTAAGACGCTTCAGTGAGGGGCGACCAGGGACTGGGATGCAGTTGTAGAAGGTCCTGCTGGGCTCTTCCTTTGCTGAGCAAGTTCTTAGGACCGACCTGTCCAAATCTGGAGCAGGGATTAACATCCCACATGGTTCAATTTTTTAGGGACTCAGCAGTTGCTGACTATCTTCTTACTGGAAAGTACTCCTCTTCAGGTGTCATCTTTTTTTCATAGTATTACCCTGTTTTCCTGTGTTTAAAGAGTCAACTCCTGGTTACCTGTTGCTCCAAAAGCTAACTGTCCCAAATATGGCTGTCCTCTGCATTGCTGGCGCTTGGGCTGCCACGGTCCCTGACCCTGCTGGTGAAATGTGGAGGTGTGCTGCACTGCGTTCTTTGGCCCGCTCTTCTCCATCCCTTCCATGCTTTGGAACCCTGTCATGCATCTGCAGAAAAGAACCGTGCCTGCTGCCCGACCTCCACCCACAAGCCTGGCTCTTTTCTTTCTCCTGGATTCAGTTTTATAATATGATTGACAGCATTCATTCACTTCCAGGCAAAATCCATTTGACGTTGGGGAGTGGGGTTTCTTCCATAGTTTTGGACAGATAAACACAAACATGGCCCAAGATTGATACATCTGAAAGGGTTGGGTTTTTCAGTTAGTGTTATCTTCAGTCACTTTATTATACCCATGTAATGCATGGGAAACTGAGGGCCAGGGGGTGTGCGTGTGCGGGCTAAGGTCACACTGCTGGCGCTTGTTGGAGTGGTGGTGTTATGGGCTGAATGTTTGTATCCCCCCAATTCATATGTGAAAACTCTTGTCGGCAATGGGTTCGTTTTAGAGGTGGGGCCTTTGGTGAGTGATGGGGTCTTGAGGACGGTGCCCGTAGGATGAGATTAGTGCCTCCCCCTCCCCCCTTCGTCCCTCTCTCTATAAACACACTAAGGAAAGGCCATGTGAACATACAGAGAGGAAGTTCCACTCACAAGCCAGGAAATGAGCCATTACTAGGCAACGAATCTGCCAGCACCTTGATTTGGGACTTTCCAATCTCCAGGACTGTGGGAAATAAATGGCTGTTGTTGAAACCACCCAGTTGGTGGAGGCCCAGGCTGAGGAGGAGGTGACATGCCAGGCCTCCTGACTCTCAGCTCAACTCTCCTCCTCTACCACAGTCTCATGGAGAGGCTGGCCCGTGTGCTGTCACCATGGCAAGGCTGGACCACACTGTCATGGTAGACCGTGCTCTGTCACTGTGATCCCTCCGGTTTTGTTTCACGAACTCCTGTGGAGCACCGGGCACAGGAGGGAGAATGGACCCTTTGTGATGGCTTCCAGCTTTGTTTAACCAATACTTTGGGGGAGCAGGGCACAGGAGGGCAAGCACCATTGTGTCCTCCTGAGGAGGATGGAGTGTGCTTGGCTGAGGTTCAACAGCCTTAGTGACATAAAGTTGGAAAAATGTTTTCCTCTAAGAACACTGGTGGCAAGAGAGCAGGTACACACATCCAGCTGTCCAACAACCAAGGTAATTAATATTCCATTAACAAGGCCATTACAACTCCTGAATAGAAATATACCTCATCTTAAGGTGCGGAGCCTTCTTCTAAGTGAGGTGTAACAGCTGAATAAGCATACCTGCTGATTTATGTCCATAAAACTTAATTTATTAGCAACGTCTTAATTGTGATGGTGCGTACGGTCCCCGAGCCATTAGCAAAATCCTCTAAAAGCCGCTGACGAGAATAATATGCCCAATAAATGGGATGAGCTGCACTTTTTCTGCTTCTGAGGCTATAGACTTGCTAATAAGGCTGTGCTGGTCTTTAATGGAGTGGCCGAGTGGACAGGAGGGTGCTCTGGTAGAGGGATAGCACGTGGACTCATCCCTGCGCTGGGACCAGTCCTGCGGCTGCACCTTGTGGTGGTATTTGGGAGCAGTTATAGCAATGGGCGACAGCTCCTTAAGGGATCACCACCAGGTGGAATGGGAGCGGGCCACAGAGGAACAATGACTTGCTCAGTTTGGCTGGAGAATAAGTCTGGTTTCGCATGTTGCCTTCTCCCCTGTTCCCCTTCCTCCCTCTCACCTTGTTTCCCTCTTAATCTTTCCTCTTAGCTTGGCTCTGCCTTGAGCACACACAGCTCACTACACGCAGCTCATTTGGTGTCCTTGTGAATGCCAAGAGGGGGACCTGTTCCCCTTCTCACGCAGAGTCAGGCCTGCTGCCCCCCAAACACCTGAACTAAGAAGGACAGAGACCTGCTAGAGCCGACACCCCCCCGGGCTTTGCAGGGAATGTCATTTTGCACACTGCGACATCTGTCTCGATGAATTTAAATGGCAAAACAGAATCTTCTCTCCCTTCTAGTAGCTCTAACAGCCGAAGAGCTGTATTCCCTCCTCTGGCCACTCTTGCCTCCTCACAAGAAAGGCATGAGAGTCCTCCTCGAAGAAGCAATTTCAGTGGCTGCTGCCAAGGTTGACACCGAAAGCTCCTCTCCACTTCTTTCATGAACACCATTTTCTGAAAGAAAAAGGAAGGAAGGAAGAAATTGAAAGGATGATTTGAATAAATACACTCCCAGACGGCCCTAGGGCAAGCTTTACTAAGGAGCTTCCCTGGCAGCTCTGTACCTCCACCCCTTTGCCTGCCACTGTCCGGAACAGGGCCCCAGTGTGCCAACCACTTTGGTCCTCTTGGAATGGAATGCACCGGGGACTCCTGCAAGTTCTACCCAGGACACTTGTTCCATCAGGCAAACTTAAAAATAAAAAACAAAGTAAAACCAACTACTTTGAATTTGAGTTCTGGTCCCAAAAGAAGATCAGTGGACGTACTCATGTCATGTATTATTGCTCAATGCTTTCCTTACTAAATAATCCGGGGAAAAGAAAGCCAGAGAAGAACCAGTAACATGAGGAAGAGATGCTGGCTGTGCTGTGCTATGGAAACCCTGCTCTGAGGGTTTAAAAATCAACTTCTGAGTTGCAATTCGCATACAATGAAACCAGTCTTAAGCATGCAGTTTGGTGACTTTTGAAAAACTGCAAATACCCGTGCAACTACTGCCTCAAGAAATGGAGCCTTTCCATCTACGCAGGAAGTGTCCTGGCATCCTTATGCCAAATTGTGCTGGGCAACCGCTATCCTGATTTCTACCACAATGAATTCTTCTGCCTGTTCTAGGATATCCCATAAATAGAATCATACAGTGTATATCCCTTTTTATCTGGATCCTTTTTTTTCAGCATAATTATTTTGAGATTTATTTATATTGTTGACTGTATCCATCGCTCATTTTATTGTGGTGTGTTATACTTGGTTCTCCACACGCGTGCGTTCCACATCTGTGGATTCTGTATCTGTGAGTCTGACCAATTGTGGATTGAAAGTATGTGGGAAAAAAGTCTGTCCGAATTGAACATGTACAGACTTTCTTTTCTTATCATTATTCCCCAAACAATATAGTGTAACTACTATTTACATTGCATTAGGTAGTAAAAGTAATCTATCTGGAGGTGATTTACTGTATATGGGAGGATGTATTCAGGAGGGTTTCTGGACCCCATAGCCCCTCCCACCTGATGCAGAGGATGGCTGTACTGTATTATCTGGATGCGGCCCAATTTGCTCATCTGTTCACCTGTTGATGCAAGCTGGGGTTGTTTCCCGTTTGGGGCTATTGTGAAGACAAGTCTGTGTGCCTCTACGGTGAATTGCACGGAGGGAGAAAATGTTCCATCTTGAAGCCCTCAAAATACATTCATTCACACAGTCATTCTTAAGGAAGCTGAACCTCGCATACGCCTGTTCCCGGAGCCGGAGGAGGGAAAGCAAGAGCCTCTTCTTCTCAGGTGTGGGAACTGGGAAGATTAGGAAGGTCAGAGACCAGTGTGAACTCAGGTTTCGGAGCAGCGTGAAGGGGAAAGGAAGAAGGGAGGAAGTGCCTGGACA
>PVKS010054187.1:0-10153 GCA_004027875.1 Aplodontia rufa
TTGATTTCAGCTCTGATCTTGATTATTTCCTGTCTTTTGCTGGCTTTGGGGTTAGATTGTTCTTCCTTTTGAAGGGCTTTGAGATGGACCATAAGCTTATTTGTTTGGGATCTCTATTCATTTTCAATGTGGGCACTCAGTGCTATAAATTTTCCCCTTAGGAATGTTTTCATGCTGTCCCAAAGGTTTCGATATGTTGTGTCTTCATTTTCATTCTCTTCCAAGAATTTTTGGATTTCTACTTTCATGTCTTCTTGGATCCATTCTTCATTTAACAGGGTATTATTCAATCTCCATGAACATGTGTGTTTTCTGTTATGATTTTTACTGTTGATTGCTAGAGTCATGGCATTGTGATCTGATAAGACACATGGAATAATATTTACTTTTTTATCTTTGTTGAGATTATCTTTATGAATTAGAATATGTTCTATTTTGGAAAAGGATCCATGTGCTGCAGAGAAGAAGGTGTATTCTGCTAATTTGGGATGGAATATTCTATATATGTCTATTAAATCCATTTGATTTATGGACTTAATAATCCAGCCGGGATGGAAAATATCCCTCTTTTTCTGCACTGGTTTCTCCCAAGTCTCTGCTCCTCAAATCCAATGAGCAAATTAGGACTGGGGTTTCAAGATACTAGTTCCCTAAATGCACCTCAAAATACTGAAGAACTGGGGATTTTCCATCCAGTCTCGGAGCCGCTGGGGAAGCTGTCGAGTTATCACTTCATACCCACTAAATGACAAAAATTAAGACAGACCATAATAACTGTTGGTAAAGATATGTAGTAACCAGAACCCTCATACACTGATGGTAGGAATGCATATAGTGCAGTTTCTATGGAAAACTTGGCATTTGCTCAAAAAGTTGAATATAGAAATATCATATGATCCAGCCACTCCACTTCTGATACATATACTAGAAAGAAATGAAATCAAGGTACAGTGGCATTTGCCTGTAATCCCAGACTTGAGGTTGAGGAGGCATATGGCAAGTTTGAGGTCAACTTTAGCAACTTAATGAGGCCCTAAAAAAACTTAGTGAAAATATGACTCAAAATAAAATGTACACAAGGTTGGGCATGTGGCTTAGTGATTAAGTACCGCTGGGTTCAATCCCCAGCATAGACACACACACACTCACAAAGAAATGAAAATGTGTCCATACAAAACACATATACAAGTGTTCATAGAAACATTATGCACAATTGCCAAAAAGTAGAAACAACACAAATACCCATCATCTGACAGGTGGATGAACAATGTACACTAATTCCGCCAATGGAATATTATGTACCCACATAAAGGAATTAGAAGTACTACTACATGCTACAAAATGGATGAAACTTGGAAAACATTACTTTAATGGAAAAAATAGATACAAAAGGGTACATTATGTACAATTTCATTTGTATGAGATGACTAGAAAAGGCAAATCTATAGAGACTGAAAGTAGATTTGTTGGTGGCTAGAGGCTGGAAAAGGGAAGAAAAGGAAGTGACTGCCAAAGAATACAGGATGATGGAAATGTTCTATAATTAGATTGTGAAGATAATTGTATAACTTTGTGAATATACTAAAAAACTTTAGAAAGAGGAGTTTTACGTTATGTGAATAAAATTATTTTAAGTTATGTAGTTATGCCAGTAAGCTATATCCATTGGCAGTTTGCCTTAATTTTTCATTCCAAAGATATCCCTATACAAGAGAGAATGTTTGCTTCATGTCCTTAATTTTGGCACATTCAAAATATAAGTAACACCTATAGTAACTTAGTCTGGGTCAGACACTACTCTGGGGATAGACATGTAAAGTGCTATACATGAGTTGGATGAACTGCAATTTATATTTCTAGCGTAGTAGTCCCTGGTGTCTGCCATCCAAGTGTTGAGGAGTTGGTCTCAGTGTTAGGATGGTGAGCAGCTGTAGTACACAGAGAGAGTGGGGCAGACAGGGCACTGGGTTTAGAAGGATCCAAAGAAAACCCAAAACTTTTATAAAGAATCAGAGAACTAGCACACAGAGGCATAAAGTGAAGTTAAAAAAAAATCAGGAACTGTTTGTAGACTAGGACTGGTAAAGAAATCAGAGTGGGAAATAGGCTCTCAAAAGGAGACAGTGTTCAGTGCCTGATCCTAAGGAAACAAGACAAATTTAATTTAAGTCCACATCAAGAATACTTGGGAGTGCACATGAAATCAGGTTGGGGCTGAGATGTGTGAGATGAAGCACAGATATGGATGTGGAGAGCAGGAATAATGGCAATGATTTCCAAGCCTGCCAGGGTTCTGAAGGAGCAATGCCTGGGAAAACATGGGCAGGATGTGGTGCTCTGGAACAGTGCTCAAAGTAAACAATGAAGACAGCAAGACATAGCAGCAGGGCCATGGTAGTGATCACCAACAAGTTAAGAAATCATTATTTCTTTTATGAAAAGTAATTACTATTAGCAAATGCTCTACCACTGAGTTATACCCTAGGATATAGGCAATGGTTTCTTTCTTTCTTTTTGTTTTTTCAAGGCTGAGGACCGAACTCGGGGCCTTGCACATGCTAGGCAAGCGCTCTGCCACTGAGCTAAATCCCCAACCCCAGGCAATGGTTTCTGAAACAACATGCAAACTCATGGGCTATTCCTGTACTGCTGGCCCCTAGGGCCAGAATATAAAGCAGAGATATGCAGAAAGCAGGGACTCAGGGATCAGTGCTGGGCTAACAAAGCTGAGACTGCTCTTCAGGTGCTTGCTGGAATGCAGGTGAATCTGTGTAATACGTAACAGTATGCTGAAGAGACAGCAGGACAGCCTGAGAGAAAGCTAAGGGTGAGCCTATGAGGCTCTCTCCAAAGTATCAAACTGAAGAGGCTGGGCAGAAGTCAAATATCAACATGCAGGAAAAGGACTATACCTGTGAGGCTGGAGCTAGTGCATTCAGAACAGAGAGGGGAGATGATCTGGAGAAGTTCCCCTGAACTACTAAGACAGGTCTACATGTAGCTTTGAGACTGGGGTTGTATAGCTCAACAGCAGATCACCTGTCTAGCTTGCATAAGGCCCTGAGTTCAGTTCACAGTACTGCAAAAACAAGCAAACAAATCCTTGCCTCTACCCGAGGTTACTAATAAAAGCATCACTACCCAAGTTGAGGCTGCTCACCTGATTCTAGCTTCTAGCACTGGCTCAAGAATTAGGCTCACAGGAAATAGCAGTGGGTCCCAGGTGTTGCTGTGGGCAGAACCATTTCTAAGCATAACTCTAATAAAGAGCTTATCAGGGTCTCACTAAAATTGCTGAGACTGGCTTTGAACTTGTGATCCTTCTGCCTCAGCCTCCTGAGCTGCTGGAATTATAGGCGTGTGCCACTGCACCCAACTTCATCAGACTTCCTTTGGCACTCACCATCCACGTGCCCAGAGTTTGTCTCTTTCTGCCAGACTCAGGTAGAATATCCCATCACAGGACATGGGGTCTGGCATCCCATGTAGCCATAGCAACCTTCAAGTGTGGAACAATTAATCCTCACAGGGGTAAAATTTTGATTAATGGGAAATGGGAGGCAGAAGGCGGCCATGCCCATGGATTCTGCCTTCTCTGCTCTCTCTCTCTCCTTTCCATGAAGTTATATGGCATTGTTTCTCCCAAACAGCATAGTTTATGGGGAGATTCTCATGGAGCCACTGCGGTGCATGCTGGGCTTCTTCAAGGCTTGTCATGAAGCAGTGCCCTGCTTGGGAATAATCATTTTGCATTACCTCCCATTCATCCCTGCCTCACTTACATTTTCTCACTCCTGGTGCCTTGAGTTTGTACCTCCAAAATAAAACGTCAGTATTAAAAAAAAAGAGTTTACCTTCCCAGATTTTCCACTCTTCTTTCTTTGAGTAAAGTTTACTTTTTACTACTCCATATCAACCATAACCTCTACAAGAACAGTTGTTTTCAGCAAAATTATAATTATCTGTTAATAAAGTAGTAAGTTGTGTGCATGTTACAAAGAAAAAGATAGATTGCCTTTTTTTTTGTTCTTGAGAGGAAGAAAAAAATCAAAGATGCTTTTTGAGCATTTTCATATAACTGGCACTTCATTCTTTTCTCTTTTGGAATCAGGGATCAAACCCAGGGCTTTGTGCATGCTAGGCAAGGACTCTACCACTGAGCTACATCTCAAATTGTTAGTTTTATTTGTAATTTCAGCCCAAGATTTTAAGATGGTTGCTAGAGCAATGTAATTTATCTCATCCTGACCTATGAGCTAAGAGTCTGGAGATCAGAACTGGTTTTACAGAAAAGCTTAGAAAGATGAAAGACAATTGGAATAGTACAGACCACAGAAAAGGACATTCTAGTGAGGGGTTGGAGGTACAGAGTTACAGAGCTATAAAAGCCACTGGATACCTCTACATCCTGTTGTAGCTGGTGTGCAGGACAGAGAGGAGAGGGACTGGAAAGAAAACAGAGGAAGATGGGGGCCAGATTGTGACAAATCTTGAAAACTACACTTTAGGGTTATAGAAAAGGAGAGTGAACAAAGGTTTTCTTTGTAGAGGGATGGTCCAGTGGAATTTATATTTTAAAAAACAATTGTGTGCAGAAGAGGGGAATGACAGAATGAGAGAAAAAGGCTTGGGGACCAGTTAAGAGGCAATACAAGTCAAGAGTATGGTAATAAATGCTAAAATCAGAGGTTAACAAACTTTCTATAGAGCCACACAATCAACACTTAAGATTTTACATGTCTACCATTTTGGTCACAAATATTTATGTTGTAGTACAAAAGCAGCTTTAGACTATGTAATAAATAGCATGATTGTATCCCAATACAACCTTATTTACAAAAAAATTAGTAAGGGTCAGATTGGGCCCAAGAACCAGAGTTTGCCTATCCAAGGAACTGAAGTAATAATATGACATTTATTGAGAACTGTTTGGCACTTAGTAGGCTTTATTCCTGGTTCTCATAGCAATCTTGCAGGGTAGGTATTATTGGCTTCCTTTTACAGATAAGGAAAGTGAGGCTGAGAGATGTTGGTTTAAGGCTGGTGTGTGGCACAGCTAGAACTGAAGCTAGATTTGACTCCTGTGCTCAGCATATTTGTTAATCCATGCTCCTTCCTGGAGTGACTGAAAAAATGGAAAAGGGCCATATACAGTACTATCAGGTCTCAGTGCCTAGGAGAATTCACTTGTTTGCTCATTCCCTCTTTCAATGAATATTTTACTTGTGCCATGTACAAGGTAGTAGGGATCTGAAGACAAATGAGATATGATTTCTGTCCTTGAGTTTAGCATTTATAGCTATAACTGGATATGGGAGGTAAAGAAAAAAAGAATTATTAATAAGCTCAAGGAAGCAAAACATTGAAATTGCTCTCATCTCTGCTTCCTTCCTTCCTCTGAGCATACAGGGACAGTTCTCTCATCTTTTGGGATCTCAGACTTTACCTTTCAGCATGCATACACAGGCAGATTAATCAAGAAACTGTCAGGGTCCCTCACTTGCTGCCACAGGACTTCCAGGATCCTGTATCTAATTTTGCATTTGTTTCTTGAGTTTCTTGTCCCAAATGTCTTATAAGCCTGGGCTCCCAAACCTGGATCTATCAGTGAGGGAAGGTTTTCAGAGCCAGGTCTGATAAGAAGTCTTTTTAAAAGAATTACCTACAAGTAGCCTGAGGATACTGTTTGTTGTCCTCAAGGGTTTCTCAGTGGCATTAAGTACTTAAGGCTGACCTCACAGTCACAGAGCAGCCAATCTCAAATCTGTTCTGATTAGGCCCCTTCTCTTTCACTTAACATTCCCTGCTCTGTCTTCCTTTAAAAAAACAGTAGGGCACAAATTTCTGCTGACTCAAACTCTTTGGAATTTATGACATTCAGGAATCCAAAACTTCAAGAACCTTCTCTACCACCTCTCAGTGGGCCATTCGGGGAGATAAGAACACACAATCCTAATAGGGCCAGTAGTGTGATTTAGGCAGTGTAACTGGGAGCCCACTGAAGACAGGGTTGTGACTTGGGCAAGGTGCAGATGTGTTGTCAAGCTCATTGGCTGGCCCTGCTTTTTATTTTAATAATTTTATTTAACCTAACATATAATATATATATAAATAAAATACATGTATATATTATATATGTCAACATGTATATAATATATTATTGTTGAGATTGTGAAAACTCTTGATTCTACGTCTTGGAAATCTTGTAGATATCTTATGCTGATGGGACATCCCAACTCTGAAAAATTTCAATGGTTAAAGAGAAGTGTAGGGGGCTCGAGCAGTGGCTATTGTTAATAGTGCTCACCTGGCATGTGCAAAGATCCAGGTTCAAACTCAGCACCACGTACACAACAAAGTGTTGGAGAAACAAAGGCTGATCCCATTTTTTGGGAGGGCAGGGATTGAATTCAGGGGCACCTTAATACTAACTTAAGTCCCCAGACCTTTTTTATTTAAAATTTTTGAGTCAGGGTCTAAGTTGCTGAGGCTGAACTTGAACTTGTGGTTCTCATGACCCATCCATCTGAGTAGCTGGAATTACTGACTTTCTATACCTTGTGTACAGAAAAATTCTATCTCTGAGGGAATTGGCTTTTGTACACCCACCCAAGTCATAAGAAAATCAAACCTAGAATGTTATTTATGTGAGTATAGGAGACCTCACTGGCAAAATAATTGGCTTTGGTCATTTGCTCAAAAAGTTATGCCATGCCAGACAAATCCACAAAGCATACAAAAGTATAGGTTAGAAGTTTGATGAGCAAAAGTAACACTGTGACTCTTTAGGGCTGGTACTGTTCCTATTCTGTCCATTTTCACATCTCTAGCAGCAAGTACAGCCCCTGACACTTGAGAGTTGCTCTATAAAGACTTATTGAATGATTAAAATTCCCTGTGTTTCTCCTTTTCTAGCAAAGAAATAACACTTTTTTTTCCTTTACCTTAAAACTGTTTCCTCATTATTAGATTAGCACTAGGGAGAAGAACTGAGCCTTCAGTAACAGGTATGATTTTTTATCACAATTGAAGCAGGAAATACCTTCATGAAGATTTCCTCGGCTTTCAGAGACAAAACATGTGATGACAAACTGAGAGGATCAGGACTCCTGAGTTCCAATATTGGACATAGGCATTTCATAAATAAGTGCCGGGTGAATGGTGAAAGAGCAACTCAGTCAGGGAAAATAATGATTTAATTGCAATAATAGAGCATTGCAGAAGAAATCTGGAGCACTTAGTGGGGTAATGCTCCAATTTTACCCCATCATCACAGTCCTCACTAGGATGTTTTTCAAATGCAGGTCATTAGGTCCCATCCCTCAGGGATTCTGATCTGGTTCATCTAGGAATGTTCAGAGACTTTGAATGTTTAACATGTGACCAACCCCCACCCTCCCTGAAGTAGACTGCACTAGAAGTGGTCCCTACTCACACCTTCCCCATGAAATAGTTCAGAGGCAGGTGTCTATACGTGATTTTCTTTCATTTTCTTGTGGTGTTAGGGTTGAAATAAGGGCCTCATATATGCTATCACTGTTTTTTTCCCTTTGAAGACAGTCTGGTCAATCTGCTGTTCTCCTACCTTAGGCTCCTGAATACCTGGCATTTCAGGTATAATGGCTCAGTCTTCATGTATTTGCTTTATTAAAAAACAAAAAATGGCCTCATACAATATATACATAATTTATAAAAGGATAGGTACATGTTCTGAAGTTTTCTTTCGTTAAAAACATTACAAACCTGTGGTGGTGGTACATCCCTATAATCCTGGCGACATGGATGACTGAGGCAGGAAGATCACATATTAGAGCTCATTCTGGCCAATTTAGCCAGATATGGCCTCAAAGTGAAAAATAAAAAGGGCCAGGGACATAGCCTAGTGGTAGAGCACCCCTGAATTCAATCCCCAGCACTGAAAAAAGAAAAAAAATTACCCAAATATATTTCTAGTTCATTATTCATCTTCAATCTTATTTTTAGTTGCTGTTTGAGTTTGGATAGATGATTTTATTTAGGTTGTCTTCAATTTTACATATTAAAAAGAACACTGAGATAAACATACTGTTTCTAAAATCTTTGCATGTATCAACCATTATTTATATCAGCTAAATTAGCTGAGGTGGAATTGTTGTGTAAAAGAATAGGCAAAAGTCCATGAAATCCTGTTTTGGAATGCTTGTAGCATCTCATATTCCTCCATCTGTGATACCCTCATTATCATTGACTTTTATTAAAGATATTTTTCTACCAAATAGAGGAGAAATGATATCTTCTTTTAACTCATATTGATTTGACTCCTAAAGATGAAGTGTTCTTTCACACACTAATTTTAGCTCATCTTTTGGAAGAATTCTTTTGCCATTGTCTAGCTATAGGCTTCCATGGATACCCTTCTACCTACTGCATCATGGCTTCTGATGCTATTCCTCTACGAGATGATCTCCATGAAATCCAGGGGCCATGTTGCAGTCTCTCATGAAATGTCTCTGTTGATTGACAACACTGATCTCTCCTTCCTGAAGACTCTGTGTATTTGACCATAGCCTCTCCTGGCACCCTTGTTCTCTGGGATAATCTTCTCTGGTAGAAGTCTTTGGTTTTCAGCGTCATTATTGCTCAGGGCTTGTCCTATGATACAATGCTCTCTACCTTGCACCCATTCCCCTCTTAAGACTTTGACTCCTCTCAGGGTATTAACTGCCCAGCTGGAGGTTGATAATCTTGATCTTCAATTAGAACAGCCAGTTCTGGTTTCTCCACTGAACTTTACTGGATGAAGCACAGGCTTCTCAAACTTGGTGTACTTAAAATCGAACCCTAGAGCCAGGGTAACAATTCAATGGTAGGGAGCATATTCAGGGCAGGGGATTCAATCTCCAACACTAAAATAAAAACTGAACCCTTTATCTCTCCCAAACCCAAACTCTCCTTCTGTATTTCTGAGCTCAGTTACAGAACGTCATACACTGGGTCTCTAGCCCCATTCTAGATTTTCTATTTCCCTCATCCCCCTCTTTAATCAGCCACCAAAACCCTGACAATTTCATCTTCAGAGTATTTCATGGCCCTTGGTCAGGTTCTCCTCATCACTCTTGTACACTCCTACTCCACCCTACTACTTCCTTCAAGCATTTATTTGTTCATTGAATATTTATTGAGTACCTGTGGTTGGCTGTGAACAAAATAGAAATGATCTCTGCCTTAAGAGTCTACATTCAGGGCTGGAGCGGTGGCTCGGCGGTTATGGCGCTTGCCCAGCATGTACAAGTACACGGGTTCAAACCCCAGCACCCACGTACACAACTAAGCGTCAGATCAATGAAAGCCATGTGAAAAACTCAATCAAAATTGATTCTCTTCTCTCTCTCACTGTCCTTCTCACTTAAAAAAAAAAAAGTCTACATTCCTTAAGAGGAGTGATCTAGAGAATAAGCAAGAGCAATCTAAACAAAGCAAAATTATAACAGTGTGAATAAAGAATAAGGATTAAAAAAAATTAGTGGGGGTGAGATCCTTATAATGAAGGCCTTCAAGGAAAGGCCTTGAAGGTAACCCTGTCATATGAAGAATCAAAAACAGACCCAAAAAAGCAAATGCATAGGCCCTGTGGCAAGCAAGAAAGGAGACCCTATTGCAGGCAGGGTAACCTACCTAACACTAATTATGTGGTAGATGACAGAAGGTGAAATGGAGAAGTGGGCAGGGGCAGACTAGAGAGGGAATTCGGACATTAGAAATTTGAGTTATAGCCTGGAAGAGCATTGAGGGGAGTCAGTGAAGGGTTTAAAGCAGTAGAATGATATGATTCATTTTTCTGAACAACAACTGTACAAAGGGAATACCACAAAATATATCAATGTTATATGTCTGGGTGGCTGGGCAGTAAGTTACAAGTGATTCTTTTTTTATTTTTTAAAGCTAGGTCAGAATTTTTTATTTTTTTTTTAAAGAGAGAAAGTGAGCGAGAGAGAGAGAGAGAGAGAAAGAGAGAGAAAAGAGAGAATTTATTTTATTTGTTCATCTGGCCTGTGTTAGTTGTATATGTGGTGTTGGAGCTCCAACCACTGAGCCATCACTCCAGCCCACAAGTGATTATGCGTTTTTATATTTCCTAAGATTTCTCCAGTGAACATATATTCCTTTTCCCCCC
>PVKS010054188.1:0-10152 GCA_004027875.1 Aplodontia rufa
ATCCTGCTTTAGGTTTTACACTAGCTTCCACATATGAGAGAAAAATTTGGCCCTTAAATCTCTGAGTTTGGGAAATTTCACTCAGCATAATTTTTCCATTTCCATCCTTTTGGCAGCAAATGTCATGATATTGTTCTATCTAATAGTGGAGTAAAATTTTTGAATCCATTCATCTAGTGAGGAGCATCTGGGTTAGTTCCATAGTTCACCTATAATAAATTAAGCTGCTATAAACATTGGTGTAGCTATGTCTCTATAGTATGCCAATTCTAGCTCTTTTGGGAAAATACACAGGAGTAGGACAGTTGGGTCATAAGGTATTTCCATCCCTAGTTTTTTGAGGAGTTTCCTCACAGGTTTCCAGAGTGTACAAATTTGCAGTCCTACCAGCAGTGTGTTAGTGTTCCTTTCTCCCTAAAATCCCTTCAGCCTCTGTTATTGTTTGTATTCTTCATTTTTGCCACTTTGGTGTGAAATGGATACTCAGTGATGTTTTGATTTGCATTTCTCTGATTGGTAGTGTTGTAGAGCATTTTCTCATATATTTATTGGCTTTCTGGTCTTCCTAGGTTGAGAAGTTTCTGTTTAGTTCCCTAGCCTGTTTGCTAATTGGATTATTTGTGATTTTGGTATTCAGTTTTTTGAGTTATTTTTATATTCTGGATATCAGCCCCCTGTCAGAGGCATAGCATGCAAAGATTTTCTCCCATTCGTAGGTTTTCTCCTGATACTCTTGACTAAACCTTTAGCTGAGCAGAAGCTTTTCAGATTAATGGCACCCCACTCACAGAGTCTTGGCTTTAGTTCTTGAGCTATGGGGAATCTTGTTGAAGAAGAAAGTGCCTACACTGATGTTGAGGAGTTTTGATTGTAATTTTTCTTCTAGCAGTTGTACAATTGCTGGTTTGATTCCAAATTCTTTGATCCATTTTGATTTTATTTTTGTGCCAGGGTGAGACAGGGATCTAATTTCAGTTGTCTGCATATAGCTGACCAGTTTGTCCAGTACCAGTTGTTCAACAGGCTGTCATTCCTCCACATTATATTTTAGCCCTGTTTGTCAAAAATCACGTGGTTAAAGACTAGTGGATTTGTCTAAGTATCTTCTATTATGTTCCATTGGTCTTCATGTCTGTTTTGATACCAATACACACTGTTTTGTTATTGTAGCTCTATGATATAATTTCAGGTTAGCTGTTGTGCTATCTCCTACTTCCTCTTTCTTGCTTAGTATTGTTTTGGCTATTCTGTGTTTATTGTTATTCCAAATGAAATTGAGAATAGTTTTTTCTATATCTATGGAGAATATCATTGGTATCTTGATGGGAATTACATTGAATCTGCACAGGGATTTTATCAGTATGGCCGTTTTAATTATATTGATTCTGGCTAACCAAGAGCATGGAATTTTTTTTCCATCTTCTAGGGTATTCATCAATTTCTTTTTTTATTGTTAATATTTTTCATTTTAGAGGTCCTTAATATCCTTTGTGAAATTAATGCCCAATTATTTTATTCTTTTTGAGGTTATTGTTAATGGGACACATTTCTTGATTTCTTATTTGGCAGAATTGATTTATGAGAGTTGATCCTCTAAGAGGACACTTTACTAAATTCATTTAAAAGCTCTATTTATCTTCTGTTAAAGCTTTTCAAGTCTGCTAGGTATAGGATCATGTCATCAGCAAATAAAGATAACTTGACTTCCTCTTTTCCTATTCAAATTCCTTTGATTTCTTTCTTGTCTGATATCTTTGAGTAATGTTTCATGGACTATATTGCATAAGAGTGGTGAGAATGGACATACTTGTCTTGTGCCTGAATTAAGTGAGAATGGTTTTAGTTTTTCCCCAATAAGTATAATGTTGGCTATGGGTTTGTCATAATTTTCTCTTACTAAGTTAAAGAATGTTTCTTTGATCCATGTCTTCTCCAAAATTTTGAGCATAAACGTGTATTGAATTTTATTGATGGCCTTTTCTGTATCAATTGAGATGATAATATGATTTCTGTCTTTAATTCTGCTTAAGTGGTGAATCACATTTATTGATTTGCTTATGTTGAACCTTGTGTTCCTGGAATTAAGCCCACTTGATTTATTATTTTTTATGTGTTTTTGGATTCAATTTGCTAGAATTTTATTAAGGATTTTTGAGTCTATTTTCATTAAGGAAGTTGGTCTGTAGTTTTGGAATCAGGGTCATATTTTCTTTTTAAAAAGTATTGAGAGGATTCTTTCCCTTTCAATTTCATGGATTTCATGGAATAGCTTACTAAAGTGGGGTGTTAATTCTGTAAGAGTCTGGTAGAACTCTGCTAAGAATCCATCAGGTCCTTGTCTTTTCTTTTTTGTAAGGACTTTGATTGCTATTTCAATTTTGCTACCCAAGTTTAGTTTATTTTTATTTTCAACATCCTCCTGTGTAAATTTGGGGGTGCTGCATATGGCTAGGTATTTTTCCAAGTCTTCCAGATTATCAAACATGGAAGAGTACAGTTTTTCAAAATAAGTTCAGATAATCCTCTAGATTTCTTTTGAGTCAATGGTGATTTCTCCATTTCTGTTTTTGATTTTGTTGATTTACTTCACTTCATTTTTCCTTTTGATGAGATTGTCTAAGGGTTTCTCAATTTTATTTAAGTTTTTAAAGAACCAATTCTTTGTTTTGTTGATTCTTTGGTTTTTTGTTTTGTTTTGTTTTTGTTCTCAATTTTATTGATTTCATATATGATCTTGGTTATTTCCTGCCTTCTGTTGGATTTGGGATTGGATGTTTCCTCTTTTTGTAGGGATTTTATTTGGAGCATAAGTTTATTTATTTGTTCTCTCTCCTGATTTTTGATGAAGGCACTCAGAGCTATACATTTACCTGATAAGAATGTGTTCGTACTATACCAGAGATTTTCATATGCTGTATTATCATTCTCGTTCATTTCTAAGAATTTCTTGATTACTGTTCTCATTTCATCTTTGATCCATTCTTCATTTAAAAGGGCATTATTCAAGCTCCAAGTATTTATTTAATTTCTATTGCTTTTCTTGCTGTTGATTGCTAAAATCACACCATTGTGATCTGGCAGGACATGTGGGATTATATCAACTTTTTTGTATTCTAAGATTTTCTTTGTGCTCTAGGATATGATCTATTTTTTAACAACTTTTTATTTAGCTTTTCACATGGCCTTATTTGTTCTAACACTTAGTTGTGTACATGGTGCTGGGGTTTGAACCTGGGTCCTCGCACTTGCCAGGCAAGCACTGAAACCGCTGAGCCACCTCTCCAGCTCCGGATATGATCTATTTTGGAGAAAGATCCATGTGCTCCTGAAAAGGTAAACTCTGCTGATTTGGTTTGGAATATTCTGAAAATGTCTGTTAAATCCAATCTATTGATGGAGTTCTTTAGGTTAAAGATATATTTATTGATGTTTTGCTTTGATGATCTGTCTATTGTTGATACTGATGTGTTAAAGTCCCCCAGTATTACTGTGCTGAAGTTGATAAGTGGTTTAATGTCTTTGAGTACTTGTTCCACATATTTGGAAGGGTTGTATTTGGGGGCATAAATGTTAACTATCATTATGTCTTCTTGATGTAGTGTTCCTTTTAGTACGATGTAGTTACCTTCTTTAACCATTCTGACTAATTTTTGGTCAAAGTTAACTATGTCAGATATAAAAGGATTACAACATCAGTTTGCTTTCTTGGGCCATGAGACTGATATTTTTATTTTTTTTACCAACCTTTCATATTCAGTCTGGGCCTATTTTTGGCTGTGAGGTGTGTCTCTCATAAGCAGCATATTTTTGGATTTTGTTCTTTTGATCCAGCCAGCTAATCTATATTTTTTGATTGGGTCATTGAGTCCATTCATATTCACTGTTAGAATAGATATGTGATTCTGGGTCCCTGGCATTGTGACCTTTGCTGTATTTTGTGCCATCTTGGATATCTTTTAGTGAGTTATGTTTTAATGACTTTCCTCTGCTTAAGGTCTTTTGGAATTGACAGCTTGTTCTTCTGAAGACTGTCTTTGAGTATTTTCTGTTGAACTGATTTTGTGTTCATGTATCTTGCCAGTTTGATCTTATCATGAAAGTACTTTATTTCACCATCACATTTAACACTAAGTTTTGGAGGGTATAATATCTTTGGCTGAAAATTATTTTCTTTCAATATTTGAAAAATACCATTCCATGCTCTCCTGGCCTTCAATGTCTGATCTGAAAAACCCACAGTAATCCTTATTGGTTGATTTTTGATTGTGATATGGTGTATTTTTTCTTACTGATTCTAAAATTTTTTCCTTGATTCCTCTGTTATTCATTTTGTGTATGAAGTATCTTCATGAGTTTATCTTTTGGTTAGTTATATTTAGTATTCTATAGACATCTTGAATTTGAATTTCTGGATCAATTCTTATATGGGAGAGATTTTCTTCAGCTATCTCATTGAGAAGGTTCTTTGTGCCATTTGTTTGTTGTTCTATGTTTTCCCCTAAACCAGTGACTCTCAGGTTATTTCTTCTCATCTAGTCCCATACTTCTTGGAAGTTCTGATGATGCTCAGTATCTTTTCTTGTCTATCCTCCTTGGATTCAATATTGCTCAGCCTGTCTTCATTGTCTGATGGTTGATCTTTGAGAGCTGAAGTTTTATTCTCTACTAAATTTACTGTGATATTATTATCTTCCATTGAGCTTTTAATTTGGTTCCATGTTTTTTCAATTCTAAGAGCTCTGCTACATCTCTTTTCAGAATATCTAACCCTATCAAAGTGGTCTTTCAGCTCATTTCCTTCCTTAAGTCTTCTTTTATTTCTTTAATTGTTTTAATAATCAGATTATTAATACATTTTCTAGGTTTTCATATAAGGTCCCTATCTGTGGACTCCTTCACTAGGGTGTTGTGAGTTTGAGGGGGAGAATTGTTTTCCTTTTTCTTCATTTCAGGATTGGGGAGTGGGTCTGTGAGCCCTCTTAATTCATTTTATTTTGGAGATGATGAGTTGTGGGGTTTTTGTATCTTTGGTAACTTGTTTTGGCTGCAGTTTGAGAAGTTGAGATTAACAGCAGTCTTCCCAATCGATGGTTAATTATTGGCCTTGCAATTTCTAATACTTCACAAAATAAGGTATCAGAAATAATATGAGCAGCCAATAGGTACAATAAACATCATTAATTTGTTTACTTTATTACTTCTAAGACTGTTATGTCAAATACCACCTATGACCAGAATGGTAAGTGGAGGAGGCAATGTCCACAAAGTTTCAGTCTCACAAAGTCCAGACTTAAGGGAGAGCCTGGCAAAGCCAGCATTCCAGGAGATTGCCAAAACCATCCTTTCTAGAAATTGGCTGTGTTCTAGTATTTATATATATTATGAATTTACTCAAACTCGAAATTCTCTAATTGTTATTAGAATTTCATTGCTCAAACAACTGTTGTGGATTGTTGAGAAGGGCACTGGTAATAACACATATAGAAATCATGGAAAACAAAGCTAAGCTGACTTTAAAACAAAATTGAAAATAGAAAGCAAAATAATTAGAACTAAGGAACAAAGAAACAGTATACATAAAACATCTGCAAAAAGACATGTTTGCCTTTCTCGTCTTTGCAGAAGTTAGGTTTTAACTTCTTAGTCCATTTTATTAGGAGGCACAAATATTTTATAGAATTAACAATTATAGGACATAGGATAATTATAATATATCTAGTAAGTTTACAATAACAGAATAGTTTTAGGTTAGTAGTTAATAGGTATAGGGGTTATTATAGACTATAACATAGTCTAATTAAGAAACCTCTGAATAAAATTCAGGAGATGGAATTTGGGGAAATGTTTGATTTCTGCCTTTTATCAAAGTAGGTTTAAAAATTAAGAATAATATTATTCTTTTGGAAAATAAGACTTCTTTTTACAGTGCATGAAATATCCCATGAAAATTTGACCATGACTTTATGATAAAGTGGATAGTTTTATGTCTGGTGTCCTGAAGCAGTTTAAACTAAATGGTCACATGTGGTCCCTAGTTAATAAGAAGCTTTTCATTTATATTAAGATAGGGCTTCTAGATTAATATAGTACAGTAGCCTTCAAATGCTTCTCTTATCAAATGAGGTAATGGGTTGAAGAAACCTCTAAAAGAAAAAAGTAACAGTTTATACCAGTTAGTTACATATGGTCAATATGGTGGTGGTGGGTTAAAGACAAATTGTACTAATGGTTGATACTCTAAGATTACTGGGAAACTGAAAAGATAATTGTATAATGAACCAGATAATGAAAGTCTTGTTTGTGCACCTGTATAAAAAAATTCAACAATAAAGAACAGACAGCATTTGCTCAAGCAGGGAACTATGTCTGCTTGCAACTTGCTCTGGAGGTTCAAGTTGTTCCTCCCCACTAACTCCACCCATCCTTCAGGGACCCTAAGAACTGCTGGGGCTGACTCCCGGTAGGTAGGATTAATAATAATTTTTGGTTACAACACATTAATCATCAGACTATAACTGGATTAAAAATAACCAAGCATTATCAAATTTGACTGTCACATCAGATTTCCATTCAGGCCCTCCATTACAATGAATGAACAATATGTATAGTTACTGTAAGACTATTCCAAATTACCAAAAAGAAAAAATAAACAAAATAAAATAAAATAAACAAAGAGAAAGAAAAAAAGAGGAGAGAGAGACAGAGGAAGAGGTGAGAGAATTGTGTTGGGGGAATGTTGAGTATTGGATGAATAGAGTGGCTATTGCCAGAGAGTAAGAAATATGTGGGTAAAAGAGAAGTGGACTACTAGTGGACTACTACTTTGCAGCCCTGACCTCAGGTGGTGTGATGAGTACTAATATTTACAGTAAAGCAAGAGTTCAAGGTAAAGGTAAGAAATAAGTAAGTAGAAAGAAGAAACAGGTCCACAGCAACACTCTATACACAAAACACACATACTTTAAAAGAAACAAAAAACCAAATCCGATGTATGGACTTGAAACAACTCTGATGATCACCAGTAAAGTCCAACCAATTGTCTCGAAATGTTTTCCCATAGTCTGGCAACTTGCTGGTTGGGAGGAGTGGGGAAGGGGTTTGCCCTTAGGCAGCTGCTTTGCACCCCCACCCAATTATCTCTGCTTTCACTCTCTTGCAGACTACAATGGCTCCAAGCTCTCCTCTAAATTCCAATTAAATTTTTCCAGGGGTTGTAGGTTATGTGTCTGATACAAAGTTCCATGCACCTTGCCTGTGTGCTCAAAATACAGTCTCACCTCCTCCTAGGTGGGAGGGGGAGTCTACCCCATCCTCCTCAAAAGAGATACAGAGAGAATGGGCTACCAGCTCAATACGGCTTTTCACAATTGGTCTTTGCTGGGTTGAACTCCACAGTGTGAGACAAATAGTGTGTTACTGATGTATTGAGGGAGGAGCAGTACCCGGCTAGAAGATGGGTCTGAATAAGTTCCTTTTTTCCACTTGCTACACTCCAGTCTCCAAAGTCACTGATCTCCCACTCTCCTGCGCTGTGTCCAGCAAATCTTTTACAGTATGTGGTCTTTGCTGTAAAGTAGCTATCCTGGCTTTTCTTCATTTCAGGTCATGGAGAGTGCTGGGGTGTATGCAACTTGCTTGCTGTCTGCCATTTTCTGGGACCTTCTTCTTTCCTTCTTTCCTTCATTTCTTTTCCTTGTTGGTAGTATTCCAGACATTTGGCAGGTGAGTTGGTCCACTCCTCCTTAGAATCTGAGCAAAGCATGACTGTCCAGGGAGTGGGATCACTGGGGTGACAGAGAATCCTGGAATACCATCAGGAGATGGGCCTTTCCAATTCAGTCTTGGGTCCCTCCCCACTGTAGTATAGCCCAGCAATCAGCCAGTGACACAAGGGATTAGAAAGTTTGGAATCTTGTTGGGGACTCCAGAAATGCTGCAGAAAATTCAGGAAAGCAAGAAACCAAGCGAGCTTTTGGAGAAGTAAGAGAACTCAGGTTTATTACAGCTATGGATCCAGCTGAGTTAACACTTGAACATCTGGGCTGAATCTTTCCTTCTAAATCATGGAATTAAAAAAAAACCTGCTTTTCCCTTCATCATAAACTTATCAGAAAAGAAGATATGCGATAGCAAATTATTTTGAGTGATCTTTAACATTCTTTCCTAATTCTGTTGCATGTTTTTTTCCTGCCTGGCTCATGTATTTTACTATAGGAATCTAGTTTTAACATACTGGAGCCCAGCCCAGGCATTACTTCCTAGTCCTTATAAAAATTTTTTGAACTTACCTTTTTTGAAGTCCTTTACCTTCCCATTCTAAATTTGTTTGTCTCCTGCTTTACTTTTCATGGGTTCTTACTAGAAGAGTTATGTAATGAAATTATGGGTATAGGGATGAGAAATAACCTACCCAATTATTCATCTAACAATGCATTCACATAATGTTGGTGACTATATTACAGTCTATGTGATAAAACCTAAAAATGGGATTTTGGAAAATCACCTTTGTAACAGACTATGACACTGGTTTTCAAACTTTGTTTCATAAAATTTAAGGTCAGTGGTAGTGCCTTTTGAAACCCTGAGATGGGTAGAGGAGAATGGGGTACTAAGTATATATGGTCTCATGTCCCTTCACTTCCTGCTTAAACAAAGAAACTCCTATTTTTGCTGTTTTTGATCAGGAGTTTATTCAAGATTTTTAAAATTTACAAACCATTGGACTACAACACTCTTAAGTATACAGACTTTCTCTTTATATTATGTCCTTCTTGCCCTTCTAGCAATAGTCTCTTGAATATTGCACATACTTAAGAAGCACACATTGAAAGATTGATTAATAATGAAGAAAGTAAACGTATAGATATTCCAGTCACCCTCCTACATATGTGTTAAATATTGCATTTTCATTATGTTTCCAATGAAATTTAGGCAACCTGTATCTTCTGTGAATTCATTTTATGGAGCTTTTTCTCTTATGAACATTTTAGTTACATAACCTACTTTATTTTTCTGCAGCAGTTCAGTTCTTAGTAAATTTGGAATTATCACCAATTTCATTGTTCCAAATGTTAATTTATCCTTATTTATATTTCTATAAATATTAATGTCAAAACTATTATTTAATGTTTATTTCACATATGCTATCTTATTTTGTATTCATCAAAAATCTATTGGATAGGTGCTATTTACATTTCATAGAGAAAAATAAAGATAATATAATATGCCCCAACGTACACATAACTAGTAAAAGAAAGAAATAGGATACAAATTCACAATGATGTAATTCACAAATTGAATGTTTTAAGCCATTACAATAAACCAAAGAAATTTCCTCAACACTATACTGCTTTTGTTAAAATTGAGGAGTTGAGTTGTTGTACAATCATAAATGTGTATAAAATAACAGTATGATATGCTTTTGATCTTAAAACATATTTACCCCAAAATCTCCCACAATCCAGTCTCTTGATTCTTCTGTACTATGAGCTTATAATAGATATATATTTATAGTTGTAAATTTTACTGAATTAAAAGATTGCAAAAGTATTATTTGACATCTCAAGGGGGTAAAGAGCATGTTACATTGTTCATTGTCTCCTTAGATCCCTCCCCATATTCCCTCCATCTCCCATCTGTCTACATATTCCCTCACCATTGCCCCTATAAATCTATGGTTCCCCTAGATTATGTGTTGCTATACCCTTGGTGGATAGAACGCATGAGATTGACTACCTTTTCACCCAAACCTGGGTTTAGCTCTATCTAGCTTCCACAAGTGAGGGAAAGCATTCAGCCCTTGATTCTCTGGGTTTGGCTTTATTCTCTCAGCATTACTTTTTCCAGTGCCATTCATTTACAATCAAAGGATGCAATAACATTGTTTTTAATAGCTGAGTAGAACTCCACTGTATATATACCAGAGCTTTTGTATCCATTCATCCTGTGAGGGGCATCTGTGTTGATTTTGCAATTTAGTGATTATAAATTGAGCTGCTATGAACATTGATTTTGCTGTGTCACTTTAATATGCTGATTCTAACTCCTCTGGGAAAATACCCAGGAGAGGGATGGCTGGTTTGTTCTGTGGATATAACCCTATCTTTTTTCCTATTTCTTTCTTTTCTTCATCTTATTCTTTTTTTTTTTTTT